>JAUTXX010270602.1:0-14168 GCA_032273605.1 Panulirus laevicauda | reverse complement strand
CACACACACACGAAAAAAAAAGAGAGGTGTCCTTACCAATGTTGTAGTGTCAGTGTGTTCGTTTTATACGTATAGAGCCAATTAAAAATAGTTACGGGTCAATTAATTTAACTTTGGGAGCGTCATTACCCGGTGATGAGGTGGAGTTTGTGAAAAAAAAAAAGAAGAGTGCATTATGGTAATTAGCATTTCCCAGATAGATATCAGATTAACCACTCCGGACAGATTGGTTATAAAGGGACGGGAGCCACTCCACACCCCCCCTGTCCATTCTCCATAGCATGTTAACCATGCCGGTCGGGCCAGCTGATGATGATGGTCTCTCTCTCTCTCTCTCTCTCTCTCTCTCTCTCTCTCTCTCTCTCTCTCTCCCCGCCAGTCACAGAGCCGACCAGACACACACAGTTGAATCATCCCGGTACGTCCAGTCATTGATTGGCTCGCCAGATTCACCAGCGTGAGACAGTCGGTCGGTAAGTGGTTGGTTAACCAAAGTCAACCGGCGAGATAGTTATCCAGTCAGTGATTGGCTCACTCAACCAGCCAGACTGGCTGTTAGCCATTGAACGATTGGCTGGTTCACTCGACCAACCAGCCAATCAGACAGTCAACCATTTAACGATTGGCTGGCTCACTCAACCAACCAACCAGCCAGACAGACAGACAGTTAGTCAACCACTTCACGATTGGCTGGCTCACTCAACCAGCCAGATAGACAGAGAGACAGTCAGTCAGTCAGCCATTTAACGATTGGCTGGTTCACTCGACCAACCAGTCAGCCAGACAGTCAACCATTTAGCATTTGGCTGGGTCACTCAGCCAGCCAGACAGACAGACAGTCAGTCAACCATTTAATGATTGCCTCAGCGAACCAGCGAGTTAAACCTTCCCCCCGGGCCAGTCAGTGCCGGCTCTTCCCCTTGTTCACTGGGAATTAGATTTACAAAGGAAACTGAGTGGCGACCTCAAACTCGGACCTATTTACCCACTTACCCTGATGAAGGGAAGAAGAGCGTTTGATTTCTTAGTTTGTTGGGTCGTGTGCAGGTGTTTGTGTCCGGGGAGTTTCGTGTGTGAGGGAGGAATGCCTGGGTGTTCGGTGGGGAGAAGAGGGGGGTATTGGATCTGTGTGTACTCTTATTTATATGGAAAGCATTCGTGAGTGTGTGTGTGTGTTTATGGGAGGGGGGAGGTAGTCGTGTGTGTGTGTGTGTGTGTGTGTGTGATTATCTATTACTAGAAGAGCCTTAGCGTGTTAACCTTATCATTCATATCAACATCCATTCTATCCATTCCATCTTTACCCCCCATGGGACAGTCTGCCTTTAAAACAACAGTGTAGTGTAGTTTCCCCAGTGCCGCTGTGTGGCTGGGAGCTGCGCATCCGAAAACGGTCAGCCGAACTGGACAGACTTTAGATGTTCTCTGGGGCGACGCACCACGAGCTTCATGAAGGAGGGAGCACCCGAGAAGGAGCACCGGGAGCGGGAGCGTTACGAGACCCGGACTACAAGAAGCACCTCTGACATCACACCATGTGTGGATATGGGCCGCTCACAAGTGCTGGAGGCTGGTCACGTGTGTTGATGGAAGAGTTCCAACCATCAGCATAAGAGCTGAAGATGGTTGCCGCACTCCTCCCTGTTGAACGGTCAGCCAATTCGACGGCACGTTCGCCCTCCCCGTGCCTCGTCACCGACCACTCCCTATAACAGAGAGAGAGAGAGAAGTGCTCTGCTGAGCGAGGTACGGAGGGGCAGTATCTACCACCATTATCCCCAGTTCCTCTCCCCTTTCCCTTATCTCCCTTCACCCCACTTGACATTGCCACGTATGCCTACCACCCATCCCCAGACACGACCGTTCCTTCTCCACCCTCCAACGATCGAGATTGTGAATATAGTTTCATAAGGTAGAATTCTGTAACTTGTACCGTATTTGACTTTCACGTGAAGACACCTATTTAGGCGAAACGTCATGTGTGTGTGTAAAAATCTGGCAAGGGATTCAGGTATTAGCATAGGGGAGCGATGGAGAAATACTCCTAGCTCATCCATGGACTTCGAAGCTATTCTAATGTTTACCAACAGGCAGTTCGTCTCCTTCACTCTTCTGGAGGGGACAGATTAGGTGCATTGTCAACTCCCAGGTACTTCTCAGACACACACACAGATCCCTGCAGCTTATTCCCTGCTGAGTGGTATTCATATTGAGGCTCCTTTCACTGCGTACCATCCTTAAGTGTGTTTTGTATGTATACCTACGTTGCATTCCGTCACCCGTCTGTTGACCAACTTAGGAATTTGTCTTGGGTCTCCTTTATAAGTTCCTTTTTATGTAATTTTCTTATTATGGTAATTAGATCATATTTTCTTCCCCCCTCGTGACCTTGGCATTATCCGCAGCGATTATTCACGCGAGTCCTGTCATTTCGGCACGTCATAGGCAAAGATCAAGAAGAGCGACAGTCGGAGGACCGGGCCATGAGGCACGCCACTGGCAACCCCACCACACAGTGTGTGTGTGGTAATGGCGTCCAACAAGGGAGACTTGGGACGACCTGGTGTAAGAATTCGCTTGCAAACCAAAGGCAGTCGGAACCCTCCTCAGGGAACATCGGAGGTGTTGACGAGTTACTCACCAGCATCAGGTCAAGTTACGTTAAGTTGAGTTAGGGTAGGTTAAGTTGGATTAAGTTAGGTTAGGTTAAGTTAAGTTGGGTCAGGTTAGGTTAGGCCCTTACGTGGGCCCCAAGGATCCCCTTCCCCTCATCCCTCCCGCCCAAGGAGGACGGCCAGCAGCAACCCCCCACCCACACCCTCACCCTCACCCTCACCCAATCACCAGACCGTTTGCCCTCCCTGCGGACCCACTTACTCTCCCTTGGGGGATGGGTAAGGTCGTCGGTGGCAGTGGGAGCGGAGGTGGTGGGTGGGAGCGGAGGTGGTGGTGGTGGTGAGGTGGTGGTGGTGGTGAGGCTGGTGTAGGATGACGTATGCAGAGTGTCTCAGGAGAGTCAGCCAGAGACCCGGGGAAATGCGAGAGAACTGAACAGCCCTCGGTCGTTATTAGAGAACCATAGAAAACGGTGAAAGGACGTTTAAAAAAAGAAAAAAAAAATGGCCAGAGAATGCAGGAGACTAGGTGTCCTTAGGGATGGTTAAAGGCTAGGACGTTTTGAAGATAGGGGTGGTTAGGGGAGAGAATAGAGGCTAGATCATTGGGGTTAGGCTGTGTTAGGGAGCATTATAAGTTGGAGATTGAAAACTGTGAGAGGATTGAAAACTATATATATATTTTTTTTAATACATATTCGCCATTTCCCACGTTAGCGAGATAGCGTCAAGAACAGAGAACTGGGCCTTAGAGGAAATATCCTCACTTGGCCCCCTTCTCTGTTCCTTCTTTTGGAAAATTAAAAACAGGAGGGGAGGATTTACAGCCCCCCGCTCCCTCCCCTTTTAGTCGCCTTCTACAACATGCAGGGAATACGTGGGTAGTATTCTTTCTCCCCTATCCTTAGGGAAAATATATATAGTTGTCACTCAAGGGTGATTAGTCGATACATTTAGCCAAAATGAATAAATTTGCAGAAACTACCTTCACTGTTGGATTTCTATGCATAATTGTATTTGCACTTTATCAAAAATTTCTTAAAGCAATTATTATTACAGTATCAGAGCAATATTCATAATAACTGTTTGGTAAGGTATTAAAATAATTAGTACAGTGACGGTATATTACTAAAGTAGTTTCCATGTGCTTCATAAGTAATGTAATGATTTGCTATTGTATATCATTTTTCTGTTAAAGCACAGCATCCAATTTACTCATTTAAATCATCCAAGCACACATCGGTATTAAGAATACATGACGATAACTCAATTTCTCATACATTTATGCATGTCATTTATACAATACATACCATGACTTCAGTTTGATGTATGTAATGTGCTAGCAGTAGTCATGTTATAAATGATGGCTTTAAAAATGTTTTCCCAAATCTTTACTTGAAAAGAAAGTTGTGTACAGTAAACATAAAGTTCTTACTAAATGTAACCTGATGATATTGCATTGTGAATGGTTTTGATGAATAATGCATATATGAAGATTTGAACATAAAAGTATGAATCTGGATACTGCATTGTGAATGGTTTTGATGAATAATGCATATATGAAGATTTGAGCATAAAAGTGTGAATCTGGTAATATAAGTACTTGTATATAAAATATTGTTTGAAGGTCTGTGAGAGAAGATAATTTTTAAGATGTCTGTGTAAGCTAATTCACACTAAGAAGGGACTGCTTCAGTAATTGATATGCAAGACTTGAACAATGCATTTTGACTAAATAAAGGTGTAATATATTTATTATGAAGTACAACTTCAAACCTCTTATTTCCATACTACAATGTTTCCAAGCAGAGTTTATGTACTAATGAAATAATGAAAAAGTTAAAATATCTTTCTGTAAATTAGCTTTTGCTTGTATTTTTTCAGGACTGGTTTATTAAAGATTTTGTTTATATCAAAATGCCTTTCCCACTTTAATAAGCTAGCATCAGGAACAGAACAAAGGCTTCATTTACATACATCCCCCCTCTAGCTGTTGTGTGTAATGAAATGAAACCAAAGCCTATCATCTACAGCAAAGCCCCACACGCTATCCCATGGTTTACCTTGACCACATCACGTGCCCCCTTTAGCCCATTAACAGCACATCAATCCTCACATATCACATCATTCTATCCCATGCATGCCTCCTACTCTCCTGATTATTCAGACCCTAATACCCTCAAAGACTCTTTTACTCGGTCAATCCATCTCCCTCTTTGTCTCCATACTCCACTGGGTCCCTCCACTTTTTCTGACACATATATCCTCTTTGCCAGTCTTTCTTTGCTGCAAATGTCTGAACACAAGCAGAATTTTGTTTACAAGAGTAAATGTACAAATAATTTTATCATTAAAATTATAAGCTGATGTTTCATTACTGTAAAACAACTAAATTTTCATCAGTTTATCAGTGTTTTATTTGGGATAAAAGAAAGTCGGCATATATTCAGGACATTATGGTATGTCACAGCAGATGCTTCATTCATGACTGTCTGTAACTGCAGAGCTTGGAATGATTGCCACCCAAATGAGTATGTAAGTACAAGTAAACAGTTTACCTGACTATATTGGAATCCCCGAGAGCTAGCATTAAGTTATAACATAAACAAAACTCAGGTTTTTTAATTTGTTACCAACACTTATTATTTTTCAGTCAAAAAGGTATATGAATATTTTAGTCCTGTTCCAGTTCTACATTGCTTTCTACAGACATTTTTCTCTTCCTATCCTACTTCAACAGAAATTATTAATGTTACAAGTCAATGGTACTCTTTAACACTGTATTCATCAGTTCCTATGTATAATATGTATTGTGCAATATTGGCTGCATACATGTGACAACACGCGAAGTCAATACAGTTCGACCACCCTTAACAATATGTGAGTGAGGTGCATGATATTTTTTCAGCTGTGGCATGAAGTTGGTAGTAACATCAATGGGTAATTGGTGCAAACAAATCTCTTCTCAAATCTCAAATGATGGCAAAAGCCATTATCACATCATGTAACACATACAGCAGTGAGCTCCAGATCTTCATGTAATGCAGATAGCAGCGGAAGGGTTAATGGGATATTAATAAATGCAGTCAGGAGTTTTTCTCCTGATAGGGTATGTGTGCAAATTGGAAAGGAGGAAGGTGAGTGGTTCCCAGTGAAGATGTGTGAAATCATTTTGGTTAATTTTTCCAAGGATGAGGTGGTGAGGGTCTTGGAGCAATGGGCAGGCATGCAAAATGCTTTATTTTGGGGGGATGGGAGGTGAATCTGGAGATATCTGCAGATGACAATGGCTTTGGTGGCAAGCTCAATAAAGAAACTATGAAGCTGGGGACCAAGTTGGAGAGTGGGTGTTTTGAAAGAAGGGTGAAAATAATTGTGAACAAAAGTAAAGCGATAAGATGCTGCAAAAGGGTGAGAAAGGATAATCTGAGTGTAAATCTGAACTTCCTTAGGAACATGAGAGTGATTGTGGCAGCAAATAGAACACTGGTAGTGGAAGCGAGTCATAGGTGTGGAAGAGGGAGCTATGGTCCTGAGTACATTCAAGAGTGTGTGTGGAAATCAGTCTGAGGGCAAAGCTGGTTATGTAAGAAGGCAATGCAATCCCAACTGTTTTATGTATGTGACTCTTGGGCCCTGAATGCAAAAGAATGAGATGGTGAATGTAATGAAAATTAAATTCCTGAAGATAATATATGGTGTGAGGTGGGTTAATTGTTACTATAAGGAGAAAGACTAGAAGAAAGAGGTGTGGCACTGAGCACAGACTGAAGGAGAGGGCCAACCAGGGTGTGCTGATATGATAAGGACATATGATGATGAATGAGAGGAATGATTAAGAGGATCTATGTGTCAGAAGTAGAGGGAGGGAAGGGGGGGATATCAAGGAAATGGAAGAAATGAAGGAGGCCTTGGGTTGTTGAGGCACAAACATTTGAGAAGCCTAATAGTATTCACTGGATTATATGAATAAAATCAATGTTGTATGTGGGCGCTGACTTGCTCTCACTGGGTTTAACCAGGCGTATGAAGCACTCAAGGTAACCCACAGAATAAGTCTGAGGGGCTTGGCTATGGATGGTGGGCTATGGTTTTGGTGCATTGTACATGATGATTGTCTTTTTCTGATGCTACCTCACCATGATAGGAAAATATTTTTTTAAATGTTTTATACAGCATATATTTACATATTTTACATAGAGATAACATTTAGCAAGGTCAGTGTCTACAGCTGGATAAAAATTCTGTAACAGGAACACTGTTCAGTCCCAAGAACTTTGGGCTAGAGATCCTCTGTCACTTTCTTTTTCATGTGAAGGTCATGTTTAAATGGTCACTGACTAAAAAGTAAAATAGTACTAAGTATATTATTTGAGGATGAGTAAGTTCTAACTATAAAACTTAATATTTTGAAGACCTTGTGTTGCACAGGTTACAGGTTGAAAGTTACTGAAAACTTTCTTTTGGTGATGCATGATTTCCTGATAAAATTGCATAAGTGGTAATGTCTTTGTGCCTTAACTTTAACTTTTTCAGCGCTGGTCAGGGAAAAAAGGTGTCTCCTTAGACATGCAAAATTTAAGTATGATAAAAATATTAGGGGCCAATGAAACTCAGTGCATTATAAACAATTAAGCATTTGTGTGATGCTCAGCATTTAAAAGTGGTGCATTGACACCATTTATAAGTTCAGTGCACATACAGTGATCCAGTGTGTCATTCTCTGGTGACAACTTCTTGGCTTTAAAATGCAGTAAAACTGAGTTTTCCTCGAATATCATATTCAAATTCACCTTTCACAGCATTTTGATATAACCAAATCAAGTAGTCTGGCTGTTATCATTATTTGAACCCCACAAAATCTCATCTATTAACACTACAGATTATCATGGTGGGATCTGCTTGGGAGCACAGGACTACTTTCCCCTTAGGTGATCTATAGGTCACTGAAAGGCTTCACAATTGGAGTTGTTTGTACAAGCCCCCAACTTAAACTAGCCTAGAAATATTGAAAACTTATATGTAGGTATTCAGCACTCTCTCAGTAAACATGTAAGTATGGGAAAAATACAAAAAGGGGTAAATGTCTCATTCACAGAAGGTGGATATTCTGATGCTATAAAATATTATGCCACGAATCTCAAGATTCAATTTGAGCAAGATTTCACTGTCACTCCATTCATTACCATTTTGTTAGAAAATTTTTATATGATTAATAGGAATACCAAGTGAGATTACTGAATGAATCTTACTGTTTATATACCTGCAGCTGAAGTACGAGTTATACACACTGGGCTCTCTATGGTCTTGAAAATTTGATACTGGGTTTTCAGTATTATAAGTTCTTACTGGAGAAACTTACATTTCTGTTGTCTTTGAACTTGTAAAGAGCTTTGTTAGCCAAACTATTACAATCTGAAACTTTGGCAGTAAGAGTACAGAGTATAATTTACATCAGTCTTTTATCTGTCAATTTTTCTACTTCTTTCATGATTATCTGTCTGTAAATTCTTATAAAAGTACCTCATAGTTACCTATTAATATTACTGTAATTTACAACAATCTTTTATTTGTCCATTTTTCTACTTTTTTCATGGTTATCTGTCTGCAAGTTCTTATAAAAGTACCTCATAGTTACCTATTAATATTACTGTCATAACAGATGTTTAGTACTTTAAATTAATGAGTGCTGTATTTAGCTTTTTACAATGGACTTCTCTACCTATCATTATAATCATAGTATCTAAAATCAAAAGTTTTTACAATTATTTGCTTTAATAATAGCATTGGGTAAAAATGTCTAGGAAACATATGCAATCAGCATACAGGGAAAGGTATTTCTTAATGAAACAATTATTTTGTACTGTTAGAGCTTTCAGCATTGTTGGTGAATAAGGATGTGCAGTGTAAATTTACTTAGTATTTACTGTTGAATTGTACAAAAATTTCCATAAGGATATGTTTCATATCTTTATCCAGGGAACGTATATTAGTTCCACTGAGATTTCAGTGTTTTAAAGACAATGACCAGCGTTTGTGTTGATTTTGTGTCTAAAAAATGTTACTTGAAAAAAGACAGATGCTATACTGCATGTTACACTATGTTCTTATGAAGTCAAACTGTCTTGAGCTGTGTTTCATCCATTTAATTTAATAAAACAATTTGCCTGTATATTTTTTCTTTCCTCCTTTCCATGCATCTAAACCATTTTCAGAACAAATCTACAGTTACAACAACAATCAGGATGGTATATGAAGCAGTAAAACATACACTTCTCAGAGAAGGTAAAGTACTGATGGGGTAATTCGATTAGAGGGAGATAGAAAGGCAGAATTTGGATTCTCATTGTGACAGGGAATCATGTGGCCACAAGTTCCTAGAGACTATGCAGGAAAATTTCCTTTACCAGCATGTCAGTAAGCATCAGGATAAGAGGTAAAGATATAACTTCATTACTAGATCTTATGTTAACACAGACGAACATGGATACTGAAAGTATTATATGTAATACACTACTTGAAAACACTGTTAATGAAATGATGAAGTATGATTGTGGTACTAGGGGAAGTTAAAAGATTGGAGATGAGACAGGACTTGAGGATATACAATTGTGGAAACTATGAAGCATTCAACAATTTTTGTAGTTACATTGACTGGGAAATGGAGTTCAGTAGCCAGGAACCAGGATATTGTGGTGTAAAGTTCTCTGAGAGTTACAATATACAGTGCACATTTAGCTTCAAATACAAATGGAAAGTTCAGGAAGAGGGAAAAATGATTCAATTATAGATGTCAAAAAGCAATGGAGTTCCATGTGCAATGGCAGAGATAGAGGCGACACTCCAGCCAGCCAGCTTATGCTAAGCATAAGAGAGCATGGAATGAATATGGCAGATAAGAAAAGAAAGAAGGGAGAGGAATTTTGAAAAGAATATTGTGAAAAAGGTAGGTGAATTCATCAGTAACAGATTGTTAGTTTAAGATCAGCTATTCAGATTCAGGCATTCAGAGGGAAAAATAGTTGAGGATGATGTAATGACATGTGAGGATCTGAATATTTTTTCAAAAGTATTTTCACAGTAGAAGACACTATAACGCCATTACTAGTGAGATGGGATGGAGAGGAAGTTTCAGAAAACATTTGAGATATCAAAAAACTGAGAGACCGAATTGGAGATGGAAGGATGAAGTGAAAGAGATTTTGAGCAATTGAGACCAGAACGTGGAGGAGGGTGAAAGGCATGCACAGGATAGAGTGAATTGTAACACTATGGTATACTGGGTCAACAAGCTGTCAACGGACTGAACCAGGGCAAGAGAATCATCCAGAGTAAACCATGGAAAGGTCTTAAGGGCCTGGATTCAGAGGGGGGAGCTGTGGTTTCAGTGCATTACACATGACAGCTAGAGAATGGATCTGAGCGCATGAGGCCTTTCTTCATATGTTTCCTAGCCCTACCTCACTATCACAGGTGGTGGCAATGCTGTTTCCTGTGGGGTGGCACCAGGAATGGATGAAGGCAAGTGAGTATGAAGTAAGGATTTTCCCTCTTCGACTCAGTCCTCTGTTCTTAATGCTATCTTGCTAATGTGGGAAATGGCAAATATGTAGGGAAAAAAAATTGAGGATCCCTTCCAAAGATAGGGTCCTGGTGTTACCCAGAACTTTCTTTACAGAGGGTCCTGCAGCCCAAGGCTGCACTATGTCCAGCAGAAGGGAAATAATGGACTCCTTTAGAGTGAGAAGTTCTTTGACAAGAGTGTACTACCAATGATGTAGCTTCATCACAGGTGACTTTTAACTTGTGGTTTAACCTAATGGAGTCAGAGTCTGGTAAAAGAGTACTAACATGTCAAAGAGAAAATACAGAGATTGAGTATCATTCACTGTACAACTCATTCATCATTCCAGTTTACTCACATAAAAACAAAAGGAATCAATGTTTATATACACTGAAGGATCATTTACTTACCTAGTATGCATATCCAGTTTATTCACCTTATCACTATATTTTGTATAATATAAACATTTCAATCCCAATCAAGAAGAGAAAAACATAGAAACACAGACAGTAACATGTACACAAAATGGAACAGCATCTTCCCAAGAAAGCTTGGTCTGTGGTTCTTATTGATACCAGAGGAATATTTGGGTGATGCTGATAGCCTTAACAGTTGATTGTTTGAAGAACTAAATGTCTGGTGTCTACTATAAAACACCATATACTGTAATATGCCTAGACCAGCTTCCCTAATATTACCTAAAATTTGCATTTTAGTTAAACAAAGTTATGCTGGATAAGGTTAATCATGTTAGGTGAAATGTCTAAAACAATGTCCAAATATCCACTTAATTTTGTAGTTGTGAATTATGCACCCTCAGTTTTCTAAAGTATGTTTTCATCTAAATGATTAAAATTATACAACACAGTTACAGAATGTGACAAAACTAAAGTATAGACACATGCATAAACTTCCTCAGAGCTACTATATAAAGTTCAGTTATTAGAATAACAGTTTACAATCCAAACACTATATAAAATAGCCAATACCTTTTACGTAGTCTCCCCTTATCAAAGAATAATGCTTTTGCTGGGAAACAGAAATAATAGCCTGGGGCCTAAGAAAGCATTACCAGATCTACATAAATCATGATATATACCACCTTACCAACCTTACATAACTTCAGTATCAAACCAAAGTTTAATAGACCGTGAGGGCAGAGCACTAATCTTAAAATATATGGCCCAATGTATTTTCACATGTAATACAACTATGTCGGGCAAATTTGCAAAGTCTAAAAAGCTACTTACCTTTTAAATTCCAATCTGATAAGTGATGGTAGTAAGTCTTTCTATACTGCACCAATCACGACTGGTAGTCTACGATTCTGTATGCTTGATGTACTGCCTTCCTGATTTATTGTAAACTGTATAATAAGCACGTCCAAAACTCATCATCACAAAGTCACTGTCACACTCTTTAACAAAGGTTTTTCAAAATCACAATCCTGTAATACTGTTTTTAAATGTATGTACAATGGCAATCTACTTCATCAATAAAGATTATCCCACCAAAACGATGATATGATAAAGATGAATCTCCAAAAAAGTTCAATTTCACTAAATATATATAGAATAATATGTAGTATAATTACAAGTTGATTATCCTATTTGAAATCCTTAAAGGTCATTGACAGGCTATCTAATAATTAATCGAGTAATCAAACAAAAGTAAAAACACTAAGGTTTCTTCTCAGTAAGGAATGCTTCTCAAATTGTGACATAGAATTTTTCACTCCTAGCAGTTACCAGTATAATCAAATTTTCCTTTAATTGGTATATTGGATAACTTAAAACTAACTATGGCATGAATGGACAGAAATCAGTTTATTTATTACCTCATCTTTATAACACTTTCCCATGCATTTAGGGTGGATTGTGTATATATGTACATTTTTTGGAAATTCATTTTACCCTAATCCCACAAGCAAGCAAAACGGGCAAAGAAGCCTATTTCCTTGGGGCAGACATGCTACCCTGGACAGAAATCTGATGTGCATCAGTTACCACTAACAATTCACAACTTAGAAAATAAATAATTCACCATGAATATTTGCAATATTTTGTCACTCCTTTTTTCAGGACAATTAATTTTTACTGATTGTTTTGCATGTGTAAGTGATGCACTTATCTTACATACAGCTAATTCAAAATAGAGAAATAAATATTCATTGAACTACAAATTATTTAACAACTAGAGATAAACATGCTCCAACCCCTTTGTTTAGGCTAATGTCTTATTTTTCTTATACAATAAAGTCATGATATGCAATATACGGTACCCATATTCTACTTGGCACATTATTTTGTTTGGCTGTAAATATCAGAGAACAAATTACTTCATTAACTCCAATATTCCACTGTTTAGAGGAGACTGCCATCAGTACAATATGTACAAAGCAATCTCACTAATACAGCTTCTTTCCATCTCACTGCATATGACCAGGCTTGAAATTATTTGGTAAAAAATTAAAAAGTCTGGCAGTACAAGTGTGCACACCATCCAATCACTAAATTCTACATACAAAAATTATACTGTTCCAAGTTATGGATGAGTGTGCATAAACTTACTGCAATTCACAGTGTTTCTTCTTGGAGCATTTATATCTATATCAAGACATGTGCTGTAATATTATCAATATGAGTATGATAAATGAAGCAACACTGTGATGAAAGAATTTCCAGATGTTCATAATTCTCTGATAAACTTTCAAATGTAAGTCTTGACTTTGATATCAATCTAGAAATATCTCCCCTTCTTCATGTTTACTGTCTAACCAAAAATCTTGTAAAATCATTATTTCATTTCTAAATTTCACTCCTTTAGAATTTTCAACTTTATGTTTTGGGTTTGTTCTCTATTATTACAAATCATATGACAAGAGATTCTAAAGTTTTGCATCCTCCATTCATGTACTATACAACAATAAAAATTTTACATATACAGCATTACTGATACCAACATTCTTTTTAGAGCATCTTAGTAGAAAAACATGGTTCCTTTTTGATACCTTGCAAAAATTTGGATCCCTTTGCTAGCCCTTGGGGTCCTTTATGCATCATTGGGTCTTGTCCCCGAGCCAAACCTGATGGTCCTCGTAGCAGACTACGTTTTGGGCCCTGCGCCAGGCTTTTGCTATGCCCTGACACATTTTCAGGATTGGGGCCATGCCAGGCTTGATAATCAGATCTGTGGAATAGGTGAACATCATTTTAAAGCACCAAAAAATTCAGTTACCTAAGATCAACCTTAAAATCAAAATCTTTATTTGGGAATGTGGGTTTCATAGCAGCAGCTCCCTCCTTATGGCCTCCCTTATATCAATGACTGATCCATTTTTGAATATCAAATTTGTACCTGATTGCCTTTTCTGCCTTTGCACTGTAGCATCAGTACCAATTATCTAATTGTCATGTATAATGTATCAAAATCATAGTATACTAACCACAGCCATGAATCATAGGTTATTCCATGGTTTACCTTAAACACTTCATATGACCTGCATTAACAGGGTACTGCCCCTCAAATCCCACATCACACCAATTCAATCTATCCACTGGGTGCCTCTTGCATTCTTGAATGTTCAGGTACCAATACCCCAAAGCCTCTACTACTGCATCCTTCCTTCCCCTCTTCATTAGAAATTACAATGAACCAAACAAACTATACATATCACACTGTATAGCCAAAAAAGCACAATAAATGAAGAAATAAACCCAAAAATGTTAAAGAGACATAAAGAAAATTGAGCCAAAAAAAAATATAAATAATTGTATAAGGCTTAACAACTGAGATCTCCAGACTAAAAACTATCTAATGAGTAAAAAGATAAAATAATACAGTAATCATCAACCAGATGTGAATGAAAGAGAATAAGAATGAGGCAGATTTAAAAGGCTGCAAGTCTTTCAGAGCAAACATGTGATGTACAAATAGAAGTGAAAAGCAAATTAGAAGGAAATTAGTGACTGGGTATATCTCATCTTATT
>JAUTXX010270492.1:0-14168 GCA_032273605.1 Panulirus laevicauda | reverse complement strand
TATATATGAGAAAGCGAGAAGAGGCCAAAAGAAGGTGAAGGGTTGAAAAACAGGGCAAATGATTGTTTGGGTGAGGGTGCATCATTTAACTTTAGGGAGAATGAAAAGAAGTTTTGCAAAGAGGTAATGCAGATAATATGCAAAATTCAAGGGAATAAAGGGGACATCGTTGAAAGGAGCAAAAGGGGAAGTGATATCGCGTGGACATGGAGTGAGGAAGACATGGAGTTAGTATTTTGAAGGATTGTTGAATATGTTTGATAATAGAATGGTATATTCAAGGTGTTTACGTCGGTGTTGTATGGGAAGTGAGGGAGACAAGGAGAGTGGTTCGGTGAAAAGAGAAGAGGTGGTGAAAGCTTTGTGGAAGGTGAAATCCTTCAAGGTCACAGCACTGGATGGCATTGCAGTTGAGTTTATAAAGAATGGGGGTGACCGTATTGTTGATTACTTGGTAAGGATACTCATTGTGTATATGGATCATGGTGAAGTGTTACTGTATAATAGCATAGGGGATAAAGATAAGTGTTCAAACTATTGAAGCAGAGGATTCTTGAGTACATTTGGAAAATTTTATAGGTGGGTATTGATTGACACGGTGAAGGTATGTCCAGATCATCAGATTATTGAAGAGCAGTGTGGTTTCAGAAGTGGTACAGAGTGTGTGGATCAGGTTTCTGCTTTCAAGATTGTATGTAAGAAATACTTAGAAAGACAGATGGATTGATATCAGGCATTTATGAATAAGTAGAAGCCCTATGATAGGGCTGATGTTGATGGTTTGTGGAAGGTCTTGAGAATATATGGTGTGGGAGGTAAGTTTCTAGAATCAGTGATGAGTATCTATCAATGGTGTAATGCGTGTGACCAAGTACAAAGAGAGGAAAGTGACTGGTTCCCAGTAAAGATCTGTCTGCGGCAAGGGTGTGTGATGTCACCATGGTGGTTCAATTTGTTTATGGATGGTTGGTTAGGTAGGAAAATAAAAGAGTTTTGGAGAGAAGGGCAACTGTGCAGTCTCTTGGGGATGAGACGGCTGATTTGAGTGAGAAACTGCAGAAGCTGGAGATTGAGTTTGGATGAGTGTGTGAAAAGAAAAAGCTGAGAATAAATGCGAATACAAGCAATGTTATCAGGTTCAGCAAGATTGAGGGAAAAGTTAGACGGGATATTAGTTTTACTATAGAAAAATAGAGGAAGAGAAGTCTTTAAGATATCCGGGAGTCGACTTGGCAGCGAATGCACCTATGGAAGCGGAAATAAGTCATAGGGTGGGTGAGGGGACGAAGTTCTGCGAGCGATAAAAATTGTGTGGAAAGAGAAAACGTTATCTCATTGGGCAAAAATGGTTATGTTTAGAGGAATAGTAGTTCCAACAATACCATATGGTTACGAGGAATGGGCTGTAGATAGAGTTGTGCGCAGGAGGGTGGATGTGTTGGATATAAAATGTTTGAAAACAGAATATGGCGTAAGGAGGTCAGATCGAGTAAATGATGAAAGGGTAAGTGAGCTGAGTGGCAATGAGTATGAAAGTGGTTTGGAGAGTTGAAGACGATGAGTTGAAACTGTTTAGACATATAGAGAGGAAAGGCTCCCCAAGAGGATATATGTATAGAAGTGCTATAAGGTCATATGTTACAGTCTACACCAGGTGAAGGAATGTCACATTCACATTCTCTTTATCCCCAGCTAATGTAATACTGCTTGTTCTAAGTGTACTTACAGCACCATTTGCCTTTACGGCAGCTGCCTGCGATTTCTTTACACTTCCTTAAACTCTTTTTACATTTTCCAGGACAATCATCCTTTCCAATAAACCTCATATCATCTGCCAGTCTTGCTTCGCCATCTGAAAGTTCAATAATTTTCAGTAAGATTCTACGAAGCACATTCTACGAGGTACATATATAATCTTCCTCTATGAACCATAGGTACCTTTCTTAACCTTATAAATCCTTTCATTCGCACTTCTTTTACATTCTGTCATTCCTATTGTCATTTTCTTCCATGTTAAGCTTATGCAAATGTGAGGCAATCTCCTGGATGTTGTTGTTATATATATATATTTATTTATCTTATTTATATATTTTGCTTTGTCTCCGCCTCCCGCATTAGCGAGGTAACGCAAGGAAACAGACGATAGAATGGCCCAGCCCACCCACATACACATGTATATACATACACGTCCACATTATTACTCATCTCAACATGAAAGAGTTGAATTATCATCATTTCAATATATGTTCCTTAGGACATTGCGTATTTGCAGTCCGGAGTTTATTGATGATGAGTTTGAGAAGATATATTCTATTGAATCTAAGTTAAAGTACCCTAGATCTTTCATTGATAAATCCATTAAGTTGGCAAAGAAATCATTTTATAGAGTTGAGCCCACACTTCCCATTGACACCAATAATCTTTTAGTTATCCCTTTTAACAATAATTTTACTTTACTTTCCACGTTCCTTAAATCCCTTAATGTAAATATTGCCTCCAGAAACAATAATACTATAAAGAACATCTTAATCAGGAACTCACCAGAAAATTCTCATGTGTGCATCTACAAAGTGCCGTGTAGAAATTGTGATAAGTTTTATGTTGCCCAGACTGGTAAGAATTTTTTGGTTAGACTTAAGCAACGTACCAAACATATTCACCATTTCCCACGTAAGCGAGGTAGCATTAAGTACTGAGGACCGAGCTTTAGAGGGAAAATCCTTATTTGGTCCCCTTCTCTACTTCATCTTTTAGAAAAGAAAAACTTTTCTTCAATCATTTTCTTCACATGTCAAAACAATTTCAACACACCCTCTTCTGTTCTATCAACCATACTCTTCTTATCACCACAGATCTCTTTTACCATCATCACTTACTAGAATACACCATCTCACACCATATATTGTCCTCTAAAATATTACTTCGTAAATGTATTTGCTGATAACCATGAGGGAAATAAAACACCATAAGTTTCCAAGTGCACAGTGTAAGATGATTTCGCCCATTACTTCAACACTCTAAAGACCTCTTTTTCCGTTTCTATGTCAGTTATGATATTTATCTCCTGACAGACATGTGAAATAAAAGCTTCTGAGAAAATCGTTTACATGAGAAATTCCCAATGTTTACATGGTCAAAAACTTGACAGATTCCAAACATCAGTATCAATCTATTCTGAGAAAATACGCTTAACGTATTACATATGAGCCAAACACCCACCGTTTACTTCGTCGGGGAGGCAGCAGACGTCACCAGGCGTCGGGCAGTCGGCCAGCTCCAAGATTTCATTGTCACATTCTCCCTCGGGCTCACAGGATCCACCAGCTTCTTCACATTTGCTGGTCCCGCTGCCATCAGCCTCAACGTCACTCTGCCATCACAACAAGATGAAGTTTACCTCGACATACTTAGGTGTACTGAAGCCTCGGAAGCCGCGTTAGTACTTCCACCTTACATTCATATAATAGCCTCATTAATACTTTTCTCGCTAAAGCACCTAGGCATACAGCTGCAGCACTTGCATGCTTCTCATATACATATAGGAATACAAACGCTCTGAGAAAGTTTGTGGAGTTTGTGGAAGAAGTTATATTCCGTTACTACTTCTTTATCCCCTTAAGTGACTATTTCAAATGAACGTAAAGTCTTTTAGCTTGTTGAAGAGACTCTAAGTACTAGTTGAGGAGAAGATAATCCTCTCATATTTTCCTCACTCCTTGAGGTTGTTTGGTTTACCTGCAGTTGTTTACAATATGCCACTTGATACCGTTTATTGATTTCTATATGAAATCATTTAGTACAGTACCTCATGCATGTAACTCTGGCTCTGCTCTAAGAGTTTTGTGTCGAGTGATGCAATCGTGTTTCATCAGAGAATCAACTTTTTATGCACGGACGTATAACTGTTAGTATTTGTGTAAATGATGAGCTATTTCATTCCCTTTAGAGGTGACCACCATCTTGGGAAAAGTATGAAGATAACCGTTTAACTCTGCAATAACATATACGAAGAACACTTCCTGCTAACCTTCCTATAGGACAGACGTACCTGGCGTGTTCTCCAACACCTCGTCAAACCAGGCTACGTTTTAAGGGACAAGTGTGACTTTCGTTTGTTATATTACGCTTTTTTTTTGCATTTTCTTAAACAGAAACTGTCTGATTCCTTTCATACTGAGGTGCTTCTGAGGGCTATAAGTTGATGATTAAACGAAAGAAAAGACAGTCCATCAATCTTTTCACCTAGTCCAGAGGAACGTAGCAAGTGGTCACCTGGACTGAGAGATCTTTGTTACGGGTTATAAGGCTCATAACGTTGGTAATCTGCAGCCTGACTGTTCCACTTAATGCCATAACATTAAGTTGCTTTACCCATTCCATGTGCTGGAGCTTTCCTAAGCCAGTTCATTCCGTGTTAGACCCGGCATGTGTAGTTTCATTCTATGCACTTTTGTAAGTGGCATCAGTGGGTCTGCTATGGTAACTGTTCATCGGTAAGACCAATCATTCATGTAACTATAAAAAAGTACTTATATTTTTCTAACCACAGGGACTACAAGTCACACTCCAACGCTCACTAGTATTTAGTATATTAAGATTGTAGTTGTATTAGATCGAAAGATCAAATTTAGTATATTGGACCTATGAGTATAAATTCTCAGAGAGAGTTCAACGGTGAGAATATTGGACTGACTGGTAGAAACTCATTGAGAGTGTACGATGGTGGCAGTGTTGGAGTCACCAGTATAAACAAACTGTGCATTCCTAACACTGGCCTGAAACAGTTCATGGGATGTCCGGGGATTTATCGTACAAGTGTCTCCACTAGTCCCCTCCACATTCACCCGAGACAAACTATAATAGTAATTGATTTTCCTTGAGTGCTGCCTTGTCTCCTATTGGTGTACACGTGTAATATATAGGCCATCAAGGACACTAGAACATGCTCTTATCTTCGTCTTTAGTGTAATACAGTAATACATTAATACAATCAATCCAAGAGGTACAACACAAGATCTAATGTAAGCAGATGTCCACATCTTACATAGCAGACGGGAGGACTCTCCGTAGCATCATATCCAACAAAAGTACTAACACACAACCAACAGACCAACCCAAACTTGCAATCTACCACAAGAACGTGAAGACTATAAAATTCGTCATGGCCAACAGCCCCGACTGCAACCACAATCCACTATAGAGCTTCCATGTAATTTTCTTCCAAAGAAATCTGCTCACATCTGAACCCGACTTGACTGTGAAGATATTCTTATGATAGAAAAGCGAAACGTCAACAGCTCACTCCTAAACAGACAGCTGTGCAGAGACTTGTAAAAAATCATAAGGAATTTAGAAAAAACAGACTAACAAATGGCAATGAAAATCATTATTAGTTTATGTTCAGAACATATTTGAATTACTTATCCATCTACAATCGTCTTCCAGTTAGAGTGACTATATGGAAAATAAGGACATCAAGTGGTAGTTAGTCGTCTTCTACCCAACAACAAATGTAACCTTATGTGAGTGAATACAGAACCTAAGAAAATCCACGTATCGAATACAACTGGAAATTTGATGCATTAGTTACGGACCAAAAGATAAAACCTAGAGTTTAGTTGAGACTTTGTCTCAACATTGCCATTTGACTTACTTGTGTGGGAGAGGACAGAGTGGCACCAAGCAGGAGCGCCAGCATCACTAGTCTCAACGCCAGCACCATTGTCGTCGAGCTCCAGGTCGTCACTGACTTCCTGAGGCTCCTACCCTATTATATAAAGAGGAAGAGAAACGCATGTAACACAAGTGTTTTCCTAATTATATTTTTGTTTGGTGTCACATGTTGTATAAATGGAATCATGAGGTCGTCAACCCTTTCGTGTTGGCGCAGACAGATAACAACCAACCATTATTTCATCAAAATTAGTAAACCAAATATGCCAAACATTGTAGTCGTTGATTGTTCGGAAGAGTATCTTTCTCTGTGTGTCTTACTGTGTGCATTATGGAACCATGTGTGTTGATCTGTTAAACGGGGAATGAGCTCTACACTCTTTAGCTCCATCTGAACATTGGCGGAATATATGCATAGTGACATTATACAAAAGCAAAGGGAATAAATGTAAGAGTTCAAACTACAATGGTATAAGTTTGTTGAGTATTCCTGGGAAATCATATGGGAGGGTATTAATTGAGAGGTTGAAGGCATGTACAGAGCATCAGATTGGGGAACAGCAGTGTGGTTTCCGAAGTGGTAGAGGATATGTGGATCAGGTATTTGCTTTGAAGAATGTTTGTGACTAATACTTAGAAAAAGAGATGGATTTGTATGTAGCATTTATGAAGAAGGCATATAATAGGGTTGATAGAGATGCTTTGTGGAAGATCGTAAGAGTATATGGTGTAGGAGTATATTTCTTAGTAACTAATAACCGTGTTGGAGATCATCAGGGTACTTGTGGCCATAACATAGCTAGGTTCGACGTAAATATCAAAACCGACTCTCCTAAAAGCAATATTAATGCCCCTAACTTTCATTGGGATTTGCGATACATTAAATAGTCTCACTCTTATTCGTTTATGCCCAGTGGAATTATGGGCCAGTCTCAAGCCTTGGTTTATTCTCCATCAGTCA
Organism: Panulirus laevicauda; assembly: GCA_032273605.1. Taxonomy (NCBI): domain Eukaryota; kingdom Metazoa; phylum Arthropoda; class Malacostraca; order Decapoda; family Palinuridae; genus Panulirus; species Panulirus laevicauda. The sequence goes on along the minus strand of JAUTXX010270492.1, from coordinate 7,534 downwards.
CAGTCGTTCTCATGCACGACAGAAACAATAAAACCAAGAATAATCTTCAATGGTACTCTCAAGATATTGCAAGAGCTATACGGCGCAGAATTAAATTCTATTGGATTAACAATTCAGACAATGACAAAAATATAGCAGTGCAATGTAACGCAATCAGAAGACAAATGATTCTTAATCAAAGATACCAAGAGAGGAGTATTACAAGAGAAAGTATCAGAGATAAGAAGCATAGAGGGACTGGAACAGGACTCTTAGTAAACGAGAATGAGGAACCCAATGTGGACGATAAAAGCTTGTCAACATCCCTGAACAAGTTTTTAGTTCTGTGATTACGGGAGAATGCAACGACACGAATTTCTATTCAATCATAAATAGCACTCACGAGATACAAGAATTTAACGTCACACTTAGAGAAGTACTGACACACAGAGATAAGTTGAAGACTGATAAAAGCCCAGGTCCTGATCGTTCCTATTCACGTCTGATTAAAAAAGTCCAACAAGGAGTCGTAATGAATGGGGAATTATCACCGTAGTCACCTGTTACGTGTGGAGTCCCCCACGGGATCCGTACTTGGCCTATACTTCTCATCATTGATATTAACGATATTGAAGAAGGGCTAAATAAGCTACTGTCCAGATCTGCAGATGACGCAAAGATCAGCAGTGCCATATAAACTGAGGAAGATAGGCTAAGATTACAAGAGGATCTCGGTAAATTTGATGAATGGTTTAGTAAATGGCAAATGCCATTTAAAGTATATAGATGTTAGCTGTTACAAGTAGGAAAGCCAAACAAAGATTTTGAATGTGAACTGATGGGTCAAAAGATGAAGGACATCCCTAAAGGGAGAGATCTAAGGGTCACTCTCTCCAATAACTTAAAATTCTCCCAGCATTGCAATGAAGCTGCCAAGAAACCAAATAGGATGTTAGGATTTATAAAAAGAAACTTTATATACAAAGGCAAGGATGTGATATTGCCACTATACCTAAGTCTAGTAAGACCACATCTCGAACATGCAGTACAGTATTGGGCTCCTCACCTAAGTAAGAGCATTCTTAGATTGGAAACAGTACAGCGAAGAACAACTAAATTGATAACCTTCCGTAACAAAACATGTGAGGAGAGACTGCGAGATTTAAACATGTTCTTTCTAAGCAAGATGCTCCTCCGGGGCAAGTCAACAGAATGTTTCAAAACGTTTACAATATGCAGCAACGTCGATGTTGAACATTTCTTTACAGTAGCACCAGCATTACCGACGAGAGGCAATGGATTAAAGATTAGAGGTCACCATGTTAATCTGGACTACAAAATATTTTGTCACCAGCAACATTATTGATCCGTGGAATAATCCCCCAGAGAGAGTTGTTCAGAGTAACACCATTAAAATCTTGAAAACTAGGTTTGATCATCACTTGTGACTCTCTGGTACTGAATCATTCATTTGATCAGTTATCATAGAGCAATGGTATATATTGCAACTTTCTCATCAACTGATCTCTCCCTACCCCTGCTGCAGTAAGATCCAACCTTGATTAGCCCATGACTCCTGCTTTGAGAAAGTAAATAAGAGTCATTGTATCATGCTTCAACATCAGCAATAGTATAGGGATGCATGTCGTTGGTGATGGATGCATGACATATTCAAGTTCATTCTACCTCATGACTTTCCTAAAAAAGAATTGTTGTTTCATCCCCCTGCCTGCCTCAAATAGTGTCTGCCTCCCGTTTTAAGTCTTCTGACTGTGTATATGTGTAATAACCTATTTGTAATTACTTACTTTCTCTGTACGGAGAGGGACTTTAAACCTCTAGTGAAACACTTTCTCTGTACGGAGAGGGACTTTAAACCTCTAGTGAAACACTATCTCTTGTACCATCCGGAGAAGCAGTTTTACACTCTTGGGGCCCCATTTCATGAACATTCACTGCTATAAACAACTTTATGCTGTCAACAGTAATCATTTCTTCATATATCTTTTTTCATTCATCCTCCACTTTTATCCTATAGAAGCACTTCATATTAATTTTTTTTTCGCACGTTTCTTCCTTACTGCTTCAGTGGTATTGTATGAAGTGCAGTGTCGTATGAGTCATAGTTTGTCATCTTCACCTCCTAGTGACATCTGTGACCAGTGTACACAGTATGATGTTTGTCAAATGATACAGGTTAGCGTAAAGTTGTTATAATCAGTGTACTTTTGGTGAAGTAAATTAGCAGTGGTAAAGGTATATGGTGTGTACCACGTGGGTGTAAGCAGTTTGATAAGTTGAACGTTAAAGTGACAGTCTATAGTGTACCTACATGTGCACGTTTGCATGTACATTAGTATAGCTAAGTGTGAGATGTACATAACAGCTGCTTTATATCTTAGTTTTACCATTGCAGTTGTTCCTTCATGTTGCAGAATATTGCCCACTTTAACTGGACTTCAATTTCCCTTATGTCTTATTTGATTACACGAAACCAATTGTTGATGCAGAAGTGTCAGACATCAAGGATTTCTTCTGGCATTAGTGAAAATGTGATTTGGTTGATTTATGAATGTATGCCGTGTTGTAAGCATGTGTCATTAATCCTTTGGTTGTGATTCAGTGTTCTGGTGTTAACTATTGCCCCTATGCACAAATATCGTTTGTTAACAGCCAGTATAATTGTAGCTGGGAACACTGAGTGTATCGTGGTGAGGGAGGTATAACCAGCCCTAACCATCACCAACCCAGTGTTCTCCATCACCTTATCTTAGTAGTCAGCCTAAGGCAAGTGTCTAGATCTGATTACTTGAGTACCATCATCATCCTTGACTAAATCCAAAGCTCCTTCCATCACAAAGGTAAATGAAAAAATGAATATAATGCATCTTCTATGAACACAAAGTGTGCAGTTTATTTTTGGTGTATTGAAAAAATATCAGTGTCTTGTATATTTCCCAAAAGACTTAGCAACAATAACCTCTTTGACACATACACCGATTCAAACGGTGATACATCAAATTACATATGAGATATAACAGCAAAAAAGAATCTATTGATACAGTACAGGTGATGACACAACACTTGATACTTAACCTTACATATTGGATTATATAGTAGTGATATTAGAAACATGTACTACTAATACATCATCACAAGGAATATATCAGACAACAAATCTCTTGATACATATGATACTACATATCTGTGTTGATGCCGTCTGATGACACCTCTTTGATCAACCTAACTTTACCCGTGTGGGTTCAGTAGGTCTCATTGTACCAACAGATGTTTTAAGAAATGCCTTTTCATTTATTGTTTCAGCAGTTGGATTGTTTCAACAGGTGCTGCTGTTTCAGCAGTTGCGTTGCTTCAACTGGTGTACTATTCCTCCAGTGAGTGTTCTGACAGTTGTTAGTCTACAGATAATTTTGGTTTGATGATATAACATTTGATCCTCCAAATATGACTGTTCCATCTTTTCTTAGTGCCATTTTAGCAGCTTGGCTTTACCATTCTTCACTTACAGTTGTTTCAGCTCATTTAGTTTATCAGGTTTATTTCAGCAGGAGTCATTATGTCAGTAGTGTTTTCCCGTGAGGTGCTGTCTGGGCTAGGTATGTTACAGTGATGTTAAAGCAGACATTGCAGGTTCAGTAATAAGTACAACAGTTCCAGTTATTGTAAAGTTTCGGCTAGCTGTGAGAAGCTGCCTTAGATCATACCTTCACAAGTTCCAAAGTTTCGTGTCACTCTTTATGTAGAGAGGTTTATGTATTGCATGTGAAGGACTTTTCAAAGTCGATAAAAGCTCCATAGATGTAAGATTACGTCAACCTACAGCCTACATGATGGATGAGAATAGTATCAAAGACTCAGGCTGCCTACTATATCAACTTTCAATCATACTCCCCTTCTCAAGGTCTTTCAACACCCTTCCCAACCTTACCACCTTTTAGTGCTCTTCCACCTTTGCGTCCACCTTTCCCATTGTTGGAACCAGGCTCGCCTCTTGGACCAGGATCCCCTTTAGGGCCGGGGTGACCTTTAGGGCCGGGACGCCCTCTAGGGCCAGTATCACCTATGGGGCCAGCATGCCCTTTAGGTCCAGTGTCTCCTTTAGGGCCAGTATCACCTTTAGGTCCAGGTTGCCCTTTAGGTCCAGCGTCTCCTTTAGGGCCAGTATCACCTTTAGGGCCGGTGTGCCCTTTAGGGCCAGTATCACCTTTAGGGCCAGTGTCACCCTTAGGGCCAATATCACCTTTAAGGCCAGTGTCACCTTTAGGGCCAATATCACCTTTAGGGCCAGTGTCACCTTTAGGGCCAATATCACCTTTAGGGCCAGTGTCACCTTTAGGGCCAGTGTCACCTTTAGGGCCAGTGTCACCTTTAGAGCCAGGAGGCCCTGAAGGACCAGTATCACCTTTAGGGCCTGTGTCACCTTTAGGGCCTTGAGGCCCTTGAGCACCAGTTTTACCAGGGGGTCCCTCAGGGCCCGGAGGCCCTTGGTCGCCTTTAGAACCAGGATGACCTTTCATACCTGGAGGTCCTTTAGAGCCAGGTTGACCTGGGGTTCCTTGAGGTCCTTCAGGACCTGTGGGTCCAGGGGATCCATCTTTACCTGCAGGTCCAACCTCACCAGGAAGGCCTTCAGGTCCTTGGGCACCAGTAGGACCCTTAATTCCTTGAAGTCCAGGATGCCCCTGAGGACCTGTGGGCCCTGTTCGCCCGGTAGGACCTGTAGGGCCCGCATAACCCTGAGGACCCTGAGGACCAGCAGGACCTGTAGGGCCTACGTCACCCTGAGGACCCGGAGGACCAGCAGGACCTGGAGGACCGGGAATCTGATGCGGGACACCGGCGTCTCCACGTTTAGCACCTGTGAAGGCATCAACATAGGAACATTAGCTGACAGAACACAGGACACCAGTACAAGTGCACAGTGAACAGAAATCACAGCGATGAGCAACCCCACCCACACTGAACCCCTCTCCCAGTCCACTGATGCCTATTGAAATACCTTTATCAGAGTTTAACACCAGTGGCCTCAAACACAACTATATAGGAATAGCCTACCCAAGAACTAAACACACACACACACACACACACACACACAAGTCCACATCCAAAAAGAAAAGGGAGGTTCGCACCCTGATTCGCCCTCCCTCACTCCCTCCCATCTATAACAACACAAAAGGCAGACAACAAGGTCAAAGAGGAGGAGAACTGATGACATTTACACACCATATCCTCCCTCCCCCTCTTCCTCCCCTCCAAATACTTGAAGACAACTCCCAAAGCAAAAAGCGGATCAGGAACAATGGCAACACTCTCGAATTAAAGAAAAAAAGTCCACAGTGATAAAGTAATCACCACCACCTGTATACCTCCCCACCACTACCACCTGTATACCCCCCTACCACCACCACCTGTATACCCCCCTACCACCACCACCACCTGTATACCCCCCCCCATCACCGCCACCACATGCCTCCTGCATACACCCCCCCCACCCCACCACCCTCCACACCACCACCAATAATACCATCACCATATGCCTCCTTAAATTCACTCTCCAACTACAAACTGTGAATAATGCTCTCAACACCTGTTTATGGTGGAAACTTCAACCTCTACCATCCTACATGGCTCAACATATACCTAAGATTCTAGTTGTGAGCAGCTCATAAATCAAACTGTACCCCTTCAACATCCTCTTCTTACTCTACCAGACAACCATACTTCCAATCCACCACCTTCAACAGTCAGTCTCATCACACTTTAACTTTTGCAATCCAAAAGTGCACAGAAGGAGCATGTGGAAAACGCTATATGAACTTTCCCCTGGAACATATCCCCTGTCTGATAGCACTTATCTAACCCACACATTCATTAGAATGTCAAAAGCAAACTATACGAAAGAAGAAAGGCCAACATTCCCGAAGTTCATAAAATCCAAGCTTTAAAGTATCATTTTCGATAGTTTCGAATTCCCTTATAATATCATCTCTCACTACGTCAACACTATCAACCAAGCCAGCAAAAATCAAAAACCACAAGTAAACATAGAAAAAGATATTTACTTCAACTACTGGGCCACGAAAAAAAAAAAATCCAACCTCAAGGACATAGAAAACAATATATTCCGACTACAAGAATATAGAAAACAATATACTGCAATTGCATGGCCACAAAAAACAAAGTATTCTAACTACAAGGAAATAAAGATGATATATTCCAATCACAAGAACATAGAAATATATTCCAACTACAAGAACATAGAAAAAATATTTCCCAGTTACGAGGACATAGAAAACAGTATATTCCAACTACAAGGACATAGAAAACAGTATATTCCAGCTACAAGAACATAGAAAACAATATATTTTAATCATCTTCCTACAGGTTAAAGACTCAGTAAATCGAGGAAACAAACAAATTCGTTCACCATCTATAAAGATCATAAGTTCGATTGAAACTCTCAACAGTATTAACACTAACCATAATCACAGACAAATGAATAGCAATGGTACACCTTCCTTGATATGATAGACTACAAAACCAACACCAATCAACTTTGGAAGATCAATATAGAAAATTCACACGTCCTATACAACTCCAGCCATCACCCATGAGGCATATCTGGCCCAAAGTTAACAGATCCCCTCTCCCGAAGAACACATGAACATGCTAATGAAACACGACCCAAAAATTATTCATCAAAACAACTGCATTTATAAGCAGGACAGTCATGAAAAAGGAAATAGATAAACTCCTCCAAATGGGGTGCAGGAGTGTTTGAGGCCACATGGGGTGCAGGAATATTAAACGCCACATGGGGTGCACGAGTGTTGATGGCCACATGGGGTGCAGGAGTGCTTAAGGCCACATGGGGTGCAGGAGTGCTGATGGCCACATGGGGTGCACGAGTGTTGATGGCCACATGGGGTGCAGCAGTGCTGATGGCCACATGGGGTGCAGGAGTTTTGATGGCCACATGGGGTGCAGGAGTGCTTAAGGCCACATGGGCTGCAAGATCGCTGATGGCCACATGGGGTGCAGGAGTGCTTAAGGCCACATGGGGAGCAGGTTTCCTGCCATACTGGGCAAAGATATCCCGTAATCTAGCGACAACAATCAACTTAGCAAAGAAAGAAACAGTCAGGTCTTTGGATTAGGTTGCAGATTAATCCCTCCCTTCAGGAATTTTTCGTTGTCTCTATTCTAACCTAATATGAAAAAATATGGATCACATCTTGTTCTAATTATACTTACAGCATGTTTTTCCTGCACGGCAGTAGCCATCGATGTGTGTGCATTTTTTCGTCTTACTTTTGCACCTCCCAGAGCAACCGCCGTGTTTGCTGAACTTGATATCGCCTTTTGAAAGTCTTGCTTCGCCACCTGAAAGTTCAATAATTTTCAGTAAAGTTCTGCGAGGCATACATGACCTTTCTCTATGAGCCATGTCTTATCTTCCTTAATTTTACCCAGTAAAAGCTTTTAATCACCCTCCCTTCTTCCATCTCTAACATGGCCTTCCTATTATTCCCTT
>JAUTXX010270163.1:0-14171 GCA_032273605.1 Panulirus laevicauda | reverse complement strand
GCTGTGAATGAAATGTGGTGTGAGAAGAGTTGAATAAAAGATGACAGGGAAAGAAAAATGTGTGGTAGTAAGCGAAGTGTGTATGAGAGAGCTGAAGAGGGTGTGCTGAAATGGTTTGGTCACATGGAAAGGATGAATGAGGGGAAAGGGGATGGATGACTGTGAGGATAAACATGTTATGAATGGAAGGAACAAGAATAAAAGGAAAGCTAAGGAGGAAGTGGAAGGATGGAGTGAGAGATAATTTGAAGACTCGGGGACCTGATCTTGCAAGAGGATGGAAGGCGCACGAGGGATAGAATGAATTGGATAGATAAATAGATAGGGTGATAGGTAGGATGACTGGGGATAGAACAACTGTGTCTCACAGGGGATGTGCTGTCAGTGGGCTGAACCAAGGGATATAGAACGGTCAGAGGAAACCACGAGAGGAAGGTCTGTAGGCACCTGGTTGTGGATAGAAGTGTCTTGAGTCGGTGCATCATACGTGACTGTGTCTTTTCGTCTCCAAAGGCGTCTTCCATCTCCCTGAAACTACAGGAACCCTAGAGAGGTGTTTCCGGGTTGTAGAATGAAGTGTTTCCGGGTTATAGACTTGACATCGTCTTCATCAGATTGTCGTCTTTGACACGTTGTAAGGAAGTTCAGTCATACTATATCCCATCCTTCACAAACGCCAAGACTCCAACACTAAAATCAGAGCATACAGCTTCTCACCTTATTCGGTATGGCGTAGACTTTTCTCGGGCCACATTCTTTCCCTAGGGAGAGAAATCGGTAATTTGGTCTTGTGGCGTTCCCAACATGGCGTCCTTTCTCATTTCCATATCCAGTCAGCAGCTGACTTTACGTAACCCTTAGGGTCTTTCCCAAGGCTTTGGAAGTACGTGTTTCCTGATCATCCACACACTTGGTATTCACCTCCGCGATTGCTTATCGTCCTCGGTGACTTATTCAGAATGTTAGAGCCAATCCAGCGTCTAAAATCCGACCCCCTTCCCTGCTTTATCTGTGTCTTGTGTTGCGACAGAATCTCTCTCTCTCTCTCTCTCTCTCTCTCTCTCTCTCTCTCTCTCTCTCTCTCTCTCTCTCTCTCTCTCTCTCTCTCTTCTGTCTTTTAAAGTGAGTTAGGTATTTTGTTAAAGGGGAAAGACATGAGAGGATAGAGATTTCTAAAGCTTCGAGGTGTAGGGAGAGAGTTATCAAAACGGCCAACCCTTGAGTTGCCTACGGCCCCATAGTAATTATGTGACGCAGCAGCCTGCCGAGTATTGCATGATCTCGCTAGTGGTGGGGGCACACAAGCAGCCGGCTCCCGGGAGCAAAAAGCAAAGTAATGCCTATAGAAGAGGGAAGTGAACCAACATTACGGCGTAGGGCAAGCGGGTTTTCGACTCAAACTCTGTCAAGTCAGGATGCAGAGCTAGAACCACGCTAGATGTGAAAGCAGTACATCAGACAAGGACAGATCAGCCCTTTGTATACGTGGGGTAACTCTTTAAGTTTCTTAGAGGCAGCTTAACTATTTTTGTAATGTGGGGTTTTCCTAAATAAAGTGGATGTTACAGTAATACCAAGTTTGTTCATTCAGTTAAGAGGTCTTGGAGGCATTAAATCTAACTAGATTTCGTCTGCCCCACTGAGATACCCTGTCCAAGTCTAAGGTTATTGAGGAATTTGTATAGAGACGAGATGCAAATCGAGTGAGAAAAAGGAGCAGATTTAAAGGATTTGGAGGAATGCAGTGTTCAGTCGTCAGCATAAGAATGCATGTGGTTAATTGTGGAAGAAAGGAGATCGTTTGATAAGAAAAAAGAGGAAAAGTGTTGGGGACAGAACACAACCTTGAGGGGCACTGCTATTGATGGAAAAAGTGGGAAAGGCTGATCCATCAACGACCACGGAGATAAATCGGCCGGAGAGGAAGCTAGAAATAAGGGAGCGAAGTGAGGGAGTTTATAGATGAGAACCTTGTCAAAAGCTTTGGGTATATCAAAGGCAACTAATAATAGGATTACTCAAAATATTTCAGGGATGATAATTACACATTAATAAAGTAGGAAAGAATATCACCAGTGGATCTCGCCATACGGAAGCCATACTGATAATCAGATAGAAGACTGAGATTTAAGATGTCTGAGGATATGGGAGTTGGGGAGGGATTCAAAGACTTTGGAAATGGTAGATGTTTAAGCAACAGGACGATGGTAAGAGGGGTTAGACCGGTCACCTTTCTAAGGGATGGGATGTACCAACGAATGCTTACAAGGAGGAATAGCTTAGAAATGGAACAGACGAGCAAGCACAGGTGCAGTTTCAGAGGCAAGCTCTTTCGGTACTCTGGGACGAATGGCATCAGGACCATAAGCCTTGCTTGTCTCCAGAAAGAGGAACGCTTTTCTGACATTCCAAAAAGATATTACGGGAAGGGGCATAGGAGCATCAGGTGGTGAGGGAAAGTTAAGTCATCCATGGAGGAGAAACGGGAACTAAAGAGAGTTGCTTTGTGTTCGGGAGAGACAACTATAGTACCGTCAGAAAGGAAAAGTGAGGGAAAGGTAGAGAGACAGAAATTGTTAGCGATGCCCTTGGCTAGAGACCAGAAAGACCTATCAGTGGATGGAGAAGAGGTTATCGCACTTCCTTTGAATAAAGGAGCGCTTTGCCTCAAGGATAACGTACTTGCAAGGATTATGGGCAGTGATAAGTGCTGAATGAGAGTCGGAGAAAGAGAGTATTTCCAAGCCCAGTATGCCCGATCCCTTGCCTGAATGGCCTCATAACAGGAACGGTCTAACCGTGGATTGAAAGAAGAGGTCGTCTTGGAGGAAGAGGGAATAGATACTTTTCCATTCCCGCAACAATAACCTCTGGTATGCGTTTAGCGGAGATAGAAGCATCATCACATAAGACAGTAATTCACCCAAGGATAGTCAGAAAAGAATTTTCGTAGGTTCTTTCATTCAGCTTTGTTGAGGTGCCAGTATTTGCGTTTAGAAGGGACTCCTGCAAGGGAAGGTGCCGTTAGAATAGATGCATTTGTGAGAGAGTGGTCAAGTGATCCAATTGGAGATGAGATTGTATATTTACAACGCAAAGGGTTAAAGGGAAAAACAGATCCAAAGTTTTAGGAGAGTGGTCACAGCGGTCAGGCATATTAATGGGGTGGGAGGTGTTCTTTGAGAATGGAAAATATGAGGGCTTCAATCCTCCCACCAATCCTATGGGAGGAATTCAACCATTCCCTATGGTGAACGTTGAAATTCCCTGTGGAGGATCTCGACCTGCTGGTGAGAGGGTGCCAATCTCGTTGCAGGAGTTTAGAGAGTCGAAGAAAGAGATAAAATCTGAATATGAAAAAAGGCCTAGTGAGAAGATCGTTAAACAGTTGGCTCTTGGAGAAAAGTATGATATACAGGTTACTAGAGAGACCTCAAAAGTTGGTTTAATGAACAGAGAAAGAGGCGGGTCTGTTCAAGAGGAAAAAGTGTAAGGAGGGACGGGTACTACTGCTGTCTGAGCCTTCCCTCTCATTGGCAGTACAATCAGGCGAGAACCCGGATATTCACTCCCCATGATACCGCGACTAGGGGCAATAGGTTTATTAGACTCTATCACGAGTACATTTGAAAACGATCGTGCACACATGATGCGGCAAGAAAACTTATGTGAAGAAAATAAGTAAGGTTTGAGTAGGTGTATGGTGCTTGTAAGATGATGGCAGGATTCTCCCGTTAGTCCCGTTTTAATGAGACAAAGTAAGACTAGCAATCCTAACATGACGGATGTAAGATGGTTCCGGCACCACTTTAACGCTCCTCAGTCAGGACTGTAGTACCACCCTGGGCTTTCAAACAGCCTACTATCTAATAGATTGCTCCAAGGGCATGGGACGGGATAATCCTTGAGTTAGCTGGGAAGGACCAGTACACTGTCACCTGAGCTCTCCCTCTCGCTGGCAGCGGAGTCGCACAATAAAGTGTAGTCAGAGATACCTCAAATTTGCAGGGGTCGTGGAAGGGGCCATTACTGTACTACCTGAGCCATCCCTCTCATTGGCAGCGGAGTCACTGTGTATGTTACTTATCTTTTTGTAATCTATTCCAAAATTTAAATTGAAACATATCCCTCATACACCTATTAAGCATCATTATCGGTCATCTCAATGATCCACAAACTTATGTTTTTAACTTAAAGGCTAAGTCTCTTGGTCGCCTACCCGTGCCTCACAGGCAAGAAGATTGGTGTGGATTCAACATAGCTAAGAACTTTTATTTGCTGTATGTATGCTCATGCATTATGCCATCCGCCTGTCTGTATAGTTGATCCGAAACTACTACTTACCTTTGAAAATGAAGCTGAGACTAATTTCCCCATAAGAAAGTTGTCCCATGTCGACCAGGGTGATAAATATGAGAAATGAGTTTGTTCTTCCCTCAGTCACTGACTTTATTCAAGGTCTTATTGCAGTTTTTTAGCGCCGTCTCAGAAACCCCCGCAACCACTTCTAATTTTGCACTATACATTCTCTCTCCCGAGTCCCTCATTTCCCTGCTGGCTGGCTGGCACGAAGCCTTCATGCTGGAGTCCCCCCTTACAAGTGATCCTCCTGGGGTTATGTTGCCACTTGTCAATATGATTGTGATGTTTCTACATGTGCTCCAGGGGAATCAGGTCCTCGGCAGGCCAGCCTAACCCAGCTCGGGAAGATCGCTCATCCAGTATGTAAACATTCTTTAAGACTATGATTTCTATTCCTGACCATTTTTGTTATGGATACGCCAAAGAGCTCAGGTATCAGCTGTCATTTCATGTACGAGTGATAGGTATAGCCCATAGAATTGTAATATCTGCAAGATGTCTGTTCAAAAGTTTTATGAACAAAGCACATCCTTCTTATACCCAGGATGTACAAGGTTTCTCTGCCATTAGGTTATGAAGACTCGAATACTGTGATATTGTGTGCTTTGTACCCAGCCATGATTGCAAGGCCTTGAACGAGCCGTCTGTCGCACAGTATACGTCTACATGGCTCGGCTTCTGTTACAAGGACTCTCACAACACTACTGAGGAAATTAAAGTTTAACAGGATACTGATAAAGGTGAGACTTTGGTCTTCCAGCTTACAGCAGTTAACAAAGTTGTTACCACCAATAAGAAAATGAATAATACGTAGGTTCCCCGTAACTAACGAGGCTCTCGGACTTCGTATCAGTATAGTGGAGGCTTCCAGGGTGAGGACGGTCTGGTGGGCACTGGGTTAAACCCACCACACCAACTGTGGCGCACCGAGAATCGCTGAGGCGAGGGCAAATATATTGTTTTGAAGGATGAGATTCAGAACTGTCTCTGGATATCAACTGTACGTAACGTCATATATGACATGTATTATTACCTAGCATATTCACCAGCTGAGATATGTATATTAATCTTGAAATACATTCTTCGCAGGCGCACATGGAAGGATGAGTGTGTTACACTGCACATTCAGATTCATAACGCAGAGCAAGATTAAATTCAGGGCTTTACATTAATAAAGTGATGATGTAGTTACTAAAATAGCGACTAGACGAGACCTGAGTAATAATGTTACTTTCCCTGTCATTACCAATAACATCTTCACAGTAGCCTTCATGTGCACGTTCCTCCCAGTTTGTTAGACTAAAGAGAGATTATCTTTGTATGCAGGGAAGGCACAAGATCTTCCAGTAGTTCCCGTATGTGGATGGTGCAGCTGCTGCTTATGCCTTCCTAAGGAGTTTTTCCGTCCATTATGTTTGTGCTACGATGGGTAGCGTTCCTGTCTTGTATTCTGGACAACATGCTCTCTTCAGCGATTTTTTTTTTGGGGGGGGTGAACACCTTGATTTCGGTTACCCAAACGAAGACCCGGTTATATATTTTTACACGTTGCCAGCCATGTCCTCTGTCGACGGGAATATGTAATGTATTGACAGTGTGATGTTTGCAACGTCAGGCACGAGTATGGGGAACATGATAACTACGACGAGATCTTACCAAAATGGCTTGACTGTTTTTCACCTTACGTGTTGCATGATGAGTAAAACTGTTCCTCTCTGGTGCTATCTCCACCATATGATTATCTATTCTGGGTTATACAGGTTGAGGTCTTCGGGGATCCCCTACCTACAGCTTGGGATGAGCCCAGGCTGTTGGGTTGGGTCTTTGGTCGACCAAGCTGTTGGAATCCACACCCTGCAAACACAGTTAGGTCCCACAGCCTAGCGAGTTTTTCTGAACGTAAATTTAGCCTTAAGGACGCACCTGTATCTCTGCAGCCAAGACTTTGACCAGCCTTTTCTTTGCTGGTGCTTGGTCAGGCAGACCGCTTGAGGCAGGAATTCGTATGTTCTCCACAGTGTGGCCGGTCCAGAACCAAGGAACTTCTCCAGTTCTTTAGATGAGCGTGTGGATGGGGTGTTCATGATACTACTTGCAGATCTTTCGTTCAGTGAAATAACAAGTCATCGTCACTCTGGATCTCGGCTTACACGAACGTGTATTTGCTTACACGAACGTGTCTTGCTCACACGAACATAGACTTGCTAACACGAACATTTATATATCTGTGACTCGCTCGCACTCGCACTCCCTGTGATTCATGCCTCTCCCTGTTACTCACACCTACTTCACAAACCCATCCATGACCATCCAGACTCTATATGCAACTCACACGAGTCTCTAACTTCCTATGAGTTAGTGACTTCCAAACTCAACGCATGACTCAAACTTTACTTTCCAGACTCACCGAAAGACCCTCACTCGATCTTGCAGCCTTACCGCATGACATGCACTCGACCTTCCAGACATACCTGCAGGACCCACACTTGGCCTTCCAGACTCACCGCATAACCCACACTTGTCCGTCCAGACCCACCACATGACCCGGAGCCTCCAGTCTCTCTGTAGGACAGTCTGTATTCCAGGTCCTCTTGTGACTCTGTGACCCTCCAAAGTCACCAGGTTACGTGACCTACATTTGACCTACCGAACTCTCCAAGGACTCTGGCATAATCCCACAAAGTTTGCAACAGACTCTCGTCGCCCCGTGCCATAAAGGAGGAAGGAGAGGGTTCCCTGTAGCAACGACAAGCTACACTGAGGCTCGCTCGTCACTGATATTTTCATAGTGATTTTAAGCAGTTATGTAATCCACATAACCCAGGGGGTCTTGGTTCCAGGGCTGGGAGATCATCCCTCATTCATTTTGATAAAGTTGTTGAGACGCTGGAGAAATTTCTTAATTAACAGATCACAACAAATTACCATAAATCAGGCAAAAAAATATCCTGGTTGATAGGTCAGTTCCCCAAGAATCTGTAGTCGCATCTCTCTCATTTTCATTCTCAAATGTGACTTTGGTAAACACAAAATAGTATTACAGTTTCATTTCGTGTGTAGAAGTTAGCAGAGTAGGTTTGGAAATATCATCGGTAAAAAGACACTTGGAACCTACACACCTACCTCAGCCAAGTCGTCCGAAGGTTCACAAGATGTTTTACGTTAGTGGAAAGTGTGAGCTTCATCGTTAGGGAGGAAGAGAAGACACCAGAAATAGTACAGAAGATTGTGCACAAACCAGCACCATCAGGAGAGCAATGTGGAAGACCCCGGGAGTAATGTTACCCTCCAGAACAAAGTGACTGCTATATGCCAACATGACCTTTCATGACGGACGAAATTGCAGAGTTAGAAAGTGTGCGAAGATCTTTTCACAGTTCGCACAGACACTGACAAGAACCTTAATTACTTGGAACGACAGGAAGCACTGAGGCAGTACTAAAAAAAGCGGAAATGTGGGAAATATAAATTATATCTGGAAATTGTAGATCCATACTAGCACGACAGGTATGGACAGCTCTTTAACCTAAGTGCAATTAAGTGCATTAAGAGAAAGCATACTAAGCGTCCTGTCACAAATTGATACATTTCCTGCGGTCATTAGAAACCTGCGAGTTGTGTTGTCGAGGACTTTAGAAAGGACCTGTTGAGTTTCTGCACTGCTATGTACTGTGATCTTGAGTTTCGTTAGAAGAACAACGAAGTTACTGTGTTCTCCTGCCCATCCTGTGGGCGTTGGCGGAAAACATGGTACAAAGGGCACAAGAGGTCCAGGGACTGGTTGGCCTCAGTGATTGAATTACGGTACAAGTTACGTGTGAGAATAATATATGAACAAGGGCTGTGCAGAGTTGAATGAATCATGCAGCAAATTATATTGTCAATGAACTCTCTACGAATGTTAGCAACAATGATTGGATTTTATATCAAGATATTTTATAAATGAATATTTACGATAATGAAAGTTGGCATACTTCTCAGATATCGAAGACGGAATAATGTGATGGATGAAATACCTACACATATCTTAAAATGTTCGAATGGAATTATATTTGAATTCAGTGATTTTACGACATGGAAGCACAAAATGTTTCAGGGTGTAGGAGTAGTTTTGCAGTAGGAGGAACAAGCTCCCAAGAGTACCTGACCCTCTAGACTTTAGAGGTGACTCAGTGTCCCTTCAAACCTTCCATGTGACTCAAACTGACCCTCCAGACCTTGCAGGTGACTCACTGACCTTCCACACCCACTAGAGTTCACATGTGACGTCTACAACCTTACAGAAGAATGAAGACTGTTATTTAACCTCTCAACTGGACATGTTTGTTGTGCACGTCTATTAGTAATACCAGTAACCCATCGTACACCAGGACTTGACTACTGTCTTATAATCACGTGTTTGTAATGTCGAATTTACAGCATGAGAAGAGAGGTCTACATCAGTGGTGCCCCATCTCTTCAACTTCCTTTATCTGTGACGAGAGTTTGCTGTTATGAAAGGCTATCGGCCAGAAATCACCGCAGGAAAACTAGAAGTTAAGAGTCGTGTGAATTGCTTGCTGTCTAGTGTTATGTGTAAGATGGACAGTGTATGTCTGTGGGATGAAAATCAACAACCCATGTGAATGTGAGGCAGAAAGAAAAAGACAGCACCTTGCGGTAGGGAGATGAACTTGACATCCACCTTAGTTCTGGCTCACTGTGCCACCGTCACTACTAACTTTCCCTTTACCAAGGCGGTAATACCTCCCTGGTCGGTGACTACCTGCCACCTACTGTCTGTGGTAGTGTAGCACAAGCACTACCCCTGTGGTTCTGTAGACGATCACGCCTTTCTGAGTATAACTTAAGTAAAGTAACCTTCAGTAAGCATTGACAGCATTCCTTATGAGGCTATGCCGTGCTCCCTTGTGTGCGTGCATCTGTTCCTTGTATACCCGTCGCTGTGAGTCCTTCCCGGATTATAAACAATATTTAATTTTTGGTCCTGAGCCGTTATCATGATTTTCTCCTTTAGTCTAATTATTGGTTGAATCCCAGACGAAATATACAAGGCCAGAAAAAGCAGCATGGGCAGGGAATCGTGTGATTATAAGCAACAAGTTAATTTGGCCTTACGTGCGCCGTAACTCGCCTGGAGACACCTTAATTACTGTGGTGTTGGGCTCCGACTTAAACCTTAGACGACCTGCGAACCTCCTCCCGCCAGACCACATCGCCATTAGTGTTTTCTCTTGGTAGTTAGGGAAGATAACCCTCAGGACGGCAGGATGGGGAAAGGTGGTCTGGAATAGTCAAAGCGGAAGAAAGTAAAATGTGAACATCATGATTCCTGTTTGATAACAGGACTTAAAACCGATTATTCGAGAATTGTGTCGTTTAGCAGGATTCTCGGGGCTCCTCGCCGGATGCAGTGCGGTCTTTGGTGTGTCTGTGGCTGGCTAGTGGGTCCAGGTGGGCAGAGGGTCGCGGGGAGGCAGGAGTGCGCAGGGCAAGGGCGCCTCATGAGCGACGCTGCTCCCCCTCCTGCTTTGTTTCAGTTTTGCCGTCCCGCTGGCAGGAAGTCATTGTGGATTTTGTAATCCTGCAGAAATGAGAAATTTGACGTATATCTCCAAAGCTGAAACTGTCGTTAGCACGCTAGAGAAGATATTTTGATCGATAAGGGGGAATATCAACTCGTGCGCAACAGAAGGAACAAAGGAATCATGGTTACGCAAGGAATGTATGGTCGGAACAAGAGCGATCGAACACGCGGCAGAAATGTGTCTGAAATCTAGTCATGACGACGTCCCCGGGTCTGGAGAGCCCAAAAAAGGGAGCTGCCTAGTCTCCAACGATCCTGATACGCTGTGTACAGAGACTTGTCCGAGCAGTTTGGTTTATGCCGGTAACCTCGGTAGCAAGATAACCCTTCCACTTGCTATCTCTTGACCGTTAAAGTACGGTATAGTAACATCATTGCATACATTCGAAGAAATTGTTGAGTTTAAAAGCATCCATAACCCTTTACCATCCTCAATTAATTCACTAAAACATCTGAATTACTGGGAGAGACTAAGAGCACTGAAATTGGCCACCACACCATTGACGCTTGAGGTACTACACCTTAATAAACACAGGGGAGGTACCAGCAGGCTCATTGCCTAACACGGAGCGTGGCCCCCAGCGGGAATATCAGAACGGGCAGACAATGTTAATGAAATCCACCGAAGAGCAGAACCGCTCTGGGAAACATGGGAAGAACAGCATGAATATCGTAGACCCGCGATTGTTCACTACACTAACGACAGGTGAACACCATGGGAATATCTGTATACTACTAAACAACACAGCTGGGCAGCTTCCTCGGTGTGCCAGACCAGCCACGTTGTACAGCATACACGGCGTTGAGCGCTGCAGCTCAGCTCAACTGTATTATCGCGTAGAACACAGCCCATGGGACCACCTTAAGTTTTCTGTTTTCACAAACCATACGCTCAAGGACAATGTCTCCATCGAGGCCAGGCCTTAATTTAAACATAGAAAAGGCAAAAAAGAGGAACAAAAGTCAGTAATAACATGACTCTTAAGATAGGAAATCTGCCTTTTGGAAAGAGGTAGTTGGTTGGTATTAGAGAGGAGAAGAAAAGTTTCATAGCTTAGCGGGGTTAGGGAAACAGACGCTTCGACGTCCCAGCTCTGTGTTGCCATTGACCAAATGGTGGCCTCATAGTGCAGCGACCGACCTGCTGGGTGTTGCTTAAGTAAGCGGATGGTGGGGTCACCCAAGCAACCAAATCACGCGAGCAGAATACGAAGTATCATGTATGGAAGAAGGAAGAATTGGGGCGAAGGGAAATTGGATCAGGTCTCGAGGTTAGATTGAGAGAGTTGTTAAGTCGTATTGCTTTAGACTGTTATGTCTGGTAAGGGTATAGAACTAGAACCTTTTTCCCACGCTTAAGAGCGACACTGCAGCCAAGGTCGAACCATTTTTTAGTATAATCGGAACAACTGTTATGGAGAGAAGACTTATTATCCTCGACATCTGAACAGGACCACAGTTTCTTGAGAGGCCGACATAGCTCTTGTGTAAAGTGGGGTTTCCAGGATAGAGTGGATACCCTGGTGATACCAGCGCAGTTTATCGTGTTGACAGGTGGAGTAACAGAGTCATTAATATCAAAGTAAATGGGAAAATTCCGTAGAATATCAGAAATATAAGATAGGTTTAGTAATGAATTTAGGTTACGTCACATGAAATTTATGCAAACCATTCACCTCCATGGGCCACGGGATTCGAATCTGGGTCATGTATTCGACCCGTGAGGAGTATAACCACTCGGGCATCGACGGTGCTATGATACTTTAATACAGCTGTATAATAGCGAAGATCCCCTCTTGTATACGCCAAGAATTTCCACCATCCACGTATGACACGAGGATTCATTTTGAAGTTTATGTCATTGGCGATTTCTCTTGGTGTTGATCGTGCACCAGCTAGTGGGTTATGAACACGAACTCCAGCCATGATGTCGATGCTCTTGGTCCCCGGTACTTCCAGTCCCAGCGTTATGGGATGTTCGTCGGGCACCCTGGTGCTCCCGATCCCAGCGATACGGGATGATCGTCCGGGCCTCAGAGTAGCACGGCGGAAGGCGCCCCTGGGTGTTGGGGTTTACAACGGACCATCATATATACGGTCATTAAAAGCCTTGTTAATGGCCTGGTAATCGAGGCCATTTTATTCTTGAGGTCTTAAGGATGGCGAGGAGAGGTAGGGCCTTAAGCTGTCGTTGTGTCGCGTCGTGGAGTTGGTCGTGCCTCTCTTTTTGTTGCATCCTCCACCGCCATTGTGTTATGATCGTATTTGGCCATCAAGGGTTGGAGGGCGAAGTGCTCCGCCCTCCCCTGACATTATCTGGGTGTGATCCTCCACTGGGGGATTCCGGGGGTAATGAGCTGGGCCGCTCTGATGCTCTCGTAGAGATTTTTTTTTCGCCTCTTGGTACTCAAATTCTGGAACCATGTGACTTCCTCTTGGTTAGCTTGTGGTAAGTGGAAACGTCATGTCAGACGTCCATAGCATGCGTTGCTCGTCTTCGTAATCTTGTGCTACTGACGGATACCATCGTTGTAGAATTAACAGCCTGCGTGTGCGTACTTCCGGTCAGAGGATACGATGTGTAGCAGGTGGTAGTGGGTGCGGGCGTGGCCCGGGGCGGCAGGGTGGGTGATGATGCCAGGTAATTGTGAGCAGTGGGCACCAGGCGGGTTATGAGCCCAGGTGAGGCAGACAGTCGCAGCGTCGCCATGTACAGGTCCAGGTCTAGGTTCTACGGCCTCTTCAGGTTATCGGGTCGTCGTCTGCTACACCGACGGGTCCTCAGTGCAGGTGAGGTACTCGCATGCACGCCTCCTCCACACCTGCCATTAACCCACTCATTAACTGAACATTTTGCATAACCCTCCCATTACCTCGAGGGAGCTTGTCCTTATTACTGTCGCGCGTGTCTGTACAGTGTCCTTGATTCCACACCTGTCCATACACCTGTCTCGGGTGATAATAAGCTGCTTGTACAGATGTGCTTGCTGTTGTTCTCCGTGTGCGTGTGTGTGTGTGTGTATGTGTGTGAATGGAGGCATTACTAAAACCTCGTTAGACACTTCGTTCTCTTCGCAGTAACATGGTTGCTGTACACATGCCCTTACCTCGGACACTGCTCACACGTAGTGCACCTTCTTCATGACTCTGGCTCTGAGAGTCGTGCCTCAACACTACCCCCAACATCAGGCATCGTCACACTACTAGCTACAAGTGCGCGCATGTCCGCTCTTCTGTTCATAAAACACCTGTTGTCACAGGTGCCTCCAGAACGGGTTTTCTAGCCTGTGTATGTATTCAGTAACGTCACCGTGCAGTTTGAAAATTTTCTCGATTATGATACCCATACAGGTGGACCAGTGGGTCCATGGTAACTCGGGCTGTGCAGTGTGCAAGAGCGGATAACTGATGGAGGAACCTCGATGTTGATGAATGTGATACTTGAAAAACCTTCCTAGGAAGAGGTGTGACGGTCAAGTGTTGAAGCGACAGACAGTTGCCGTGATGTGTCAGAAAATGTGAGGAAGGACTGAGTCATTACTTGAAGCTGTATACAGCCCCGAAGGGGAAATGGGAAGTAGTGATTTTGAGACGATTGTGGGTGTGTGGTTACTGTAGTGGAGGCGACACTCTGCCCCAGTGATGATAGTGTCCAGCATGAAACATAGACTGTGAAAGACGGAGAGTAGTGACGTGTGAAAGTGACTCAAGTACTGGCACAGACGAAGGTTGTTCTCCAAAGTTACATCTTTGTCTTGGTTTGTCTTTTTATAAATTAAAAACAAATGTGAAATGTGACATGGGACCTGTGAATTTATGAAATGAAGTCAAGAATAAAAACATCTCAAGAAGATTGTAGATCTAACTTACACGAAGCATGTGCTAATATCAAGTAGGTCAAGATCAACTGAACTATCATTATGTTGTTATTAGGTGTTTGGTGGCCAGGTGTTAGGAGAGCCCCTTCGTAACCAGTGGAGGCGGCCGCTCCGACCCCACAATGTCCCTTTTCAAAGCAGTGAAGTCGAATGGAAAATTTTGATTGCATGTTTAAGTTGGCTGGCTCAGAAAATCAGTGTTCAGTGGAGAGTCAGTGGAACCATTTTCTGTACCGAATGATCAATTAATCTGCCTCGTTGGGTTAGTTAAGGAGAGAGAGAGAGAGAGAGAGAGAGGAGAGAGAGAGAGAGAGAGAGAGAGAGAGAGAGAGAGAGAGAGAGAG
>JAUTXX010270053.1:0-14175 GCA_032273605.1 Panulirus laevicauda | reverse complement strand
TTCCCTCAAAGGCCCAGTCCTCTGTTCTTAACGCTACCCCGCTAACGCGGGAAATGGCGAATAGTTTGAAAGAAAGATGTTTATTTTGTCTACCAGAAGACGAAATTTTGATGTAAGGTATCATTATATTACTGTTCTTTTTGTATCTAGGGTGTTTATGGCAATTTCACTACTGGGGAACCTTAACTGAACTGCTTAATCCAGGCAATGCCACACTAACAAAATATATTGTAGGATAATATTCCAAGACTCATTGCTTATTCTTGTGGATATGAGCTCAAATGTTCTCTTGGCTTTAATCCAGAGTCTGATTCATTGTTGTTCTAGTTTAACTTTGCCATCCAACTCTCTTAATTCCCTTTTGTATACTGATTTATCAGCAACATTACTAAGGCTTTGGGTTCTGTTCTTTTCTCTCTCCTAAGCTAAGGAGTTTACTCAGATTGGTGATAAATTGTCTCTGACATATCTTTATCCTTTCATATGGTCTACATACGGTCTCCCAAAAAAAGTATCGGCCACCCTGGCCTGAAATTTCTAATAATTTTTAACTGACCATCTGAGATTAAAACTTTGCTGCCAACCTGATGCAGTTTACTACAGGTGATATTTTTTTGGGAGACTACATCTTTTAGTGTCTAAGAATCTTTATCTGAATTTATCTAAAGACTGATTTGAGCATTGTCTTCATACTCACTAATGCTTTTACTTATGTTGCTGCATATGTCATTAGTGTAAATATAAAGATCAGAGGTCCCAGGACAGAAATCTGTGGAACATTACTTGATATAGTGCCCAGATTTGCCCCATGTACTCTAACTGTCCTATTTCAACCCCCTTTCCCTATACCAGTCCTCACACCATCCCTTCTCCCTCATTGCTTCCCTAGTCACCCCCCCTCCTCAGCTTTTTTTCTTCACATCCTACTTTCATCCTTCTTAAGTTCATCTCCTTCCTTTACCTTTGTCTCACCTCCTTTCTCTCCCTTGCACCTTGCTGACTCTCTCTCTCTCCCTCATGACCAACTAAAATTTTCTTCGGCTTATTTCCATCCTCCTTTCTATCCACCCTTCTTCCCTGATTGTTGGTTTTTGAGTAGAGGGAGAATGAAGTGGCGGTATCATCAGTAATGATAGTGAGCTGATGTACAGTGTCAGCATGGCTTGTGAATTTTTGGAAGATGTTAGAGCATTCAAAAATTTGGTTGTTATTCAAATAGGGAACAGTGTAGGGAGCTGCCCAAGGGAGGAAGAGGCTGCTTCCTTAATGGAATTATGAAAGGAGTTTGGGGGCCCAGATCACAGGAAAAAGAACTGAAGAGCAATATAGTTCTGCTAACTCTCCAACATACAGGTGTGAAACATGGACATGTAATGGAGCAGATAGCTCTAGGACTCATGATGCTGTAACTGAGATACTTTAGTGGGGCTTGCAGTGTTATCATGTATTGCTAAACCCTACAGGAGATCTGGATTGTCCAAGAGGAAAAGACTTAGTGTGTCATGTCACAGAGTGGATTAAAAGAGGATGCATAATGCTTGGTCAGTCCAATATTGAAAATATGTAGTAGTAGGGCAAAGGAAGAGTTTGGGGATGACAGCCATAATTCTGGAAGGAGTAAGTAAGGGTATATATTGCAGTTAGGATCCAAGAATGTATGATGTGGAGTAATGGAATAAACGAGGGAGTTACCTCATGTTTAGATACTGCTGAGACCATCCACCTACACTTACCCCCAGGGATAAATCCAAGGGAAATGAGGCATCAGAGATATGGGTTGACAGAGTTAGATTACCACTACCTGCATCACTAATATGATTCCTTTGAAGAGACCAATCCTGGAAGCTCCATTCAAAGATTTATTTTGAAATTGATTTCAATCAGTTTGTTTGCAAGTGTATCTTTACTATTATTAGGTAAAAGGACACAGAAATGGGAATAATTTTTTTATTATTAAGGACGGATTACATCTTTGTAACAAAGTATGGACACAGTAAACAGCCTGTCACCAAACCATCAGATCTAAGAGAGGAGGCTGTATACATGAGCACTACAACCTTAACTGGTTAATAATCTATATTAAGATGAAATGTCAATAATGCCCATGTTGATCCTTTGGTATGTTTCACCACTTCCTTTCCTGTTGAGAACTAATAGTCTAAAATGGGCTGAACCATACCTTAGTATTGTTAATACATCAGACATCACAGGGCACCAGTTTCCATGTTAAAATTATTAAATTCTCACATGAGATTCTATACACATTTCACAAGCATGGACATATTAGATAACTGTACCACTGGGAAAGCAAAAACCCATATATTTCCAAAGAAAACACACTTCCTGGCCTGTATGACCATATACTGAGAGTATGTTGTCTAGGAATGTCTACTCGTTTGTGTGGTTATCTGAAGACCAACACACACACACCCAGGCAAATGCAAAGCAAGTGAGAGCAGGCGTCGATAAGGCTTTGGCAGGGAACAAGCTACATGATCTGTGTGTGAAAGGGACTAAGGGTTGAGCACCACAGGGTTTACATTAAACCCAACCTATTACCTGAACACCATGTCAGAAAAACTGTCAAGAAAACAAATTGCATTTCGGTAAATGAAATTTGTAACACTGGAAACCCCTTAATGGGGCACCTGCTGTGCTCTGGAAGTCGGCCATCTCCACTCGCCAGGACCTCAGGCCATGTAGTGTGATGTGTGTTTGTCTGGGAAGGGTAAATGTTGAACGCTTAGGGATGAGGTAATCAATGCCTTCATGATGAAAGCAGCATCTTGGGTGAGATGCCTGCTGTGAGATGTTAAATCAAGGTTTGCAGTGAAGAAGAGATGGACATAGTGCCCTCAGCAGACAGATGAAAGTGACATTTTTGTATGGAAGATACAATTTTAGGTGTGTGTATGTCTGGTGGGTACAATGGGGTTCAAGCCTGGGGTGAGGGAGCAGTGGTTCAGTTTTTGTTCAATCATTTCCGTGAGAATACTTTTAGTAATATGGTGCTCGCTGGGTTGGGGGCAATCTGTGAGTGCAGGTGGGTAACATGTAAGGCTGGGATGAGTTTTTTGTTTCTGCATGACAATAAAGTGGCTTGGATAGGAAGGTGTTAACTTTATTCCACAGAATTGGGCACTGGGGATGTTGAGGTGGGGTTATATTGGAAATAATTTTGTTTTGTGCAATTGATGAATGCTTGTGTGGTATGCAGTTTTGTTATATTTGTTTTGGTAAGGATGGTTTACTAGGCAGGTGGAGAATAGTTTAGAGTGAAACAGATATATTGTTTGTGCAGGATAGAGGAGGGATTCTTTTTCTTTTTTGAAAACAATTTCAGAAAATGCTTTAAAGGAATTTAGTTTTGTATGGACTTTGTACCGGTGTTTGCGATATAAGGAGTGAATGTCATATGTCTGCTGTATGTGATGTTTAGTATAGCTGATGTTTGTAGAATGGGAGTGGTTGATCATTCAGGGTGATGTGAGAAAGCAGGAAGGATCCATGTCTGTCAGGGTTTGAAAGGAATTTCTTTGGTGAAGCAGACATTCTGTTTTGAGCAAGCCAGTGTTCTAACCATGTGATGTACACTTTTGAGGCTGTCTGCATATGAGGAGAAATTTCTGTGGTCTACAGGTGGGCATTTGGAAGTCATGTAAGAAGATATCAAAGAAGGGTTGCAGAGAGAACAGCTCCTAAGGGATTCCACTGCAAAGCACGTTTTGGAAATGTAGCCTTTGTGGATGACTAGCTTGGCAGCTGGCTATGAAGCTCACCAACACTTTTTTGTCATTTTTGTGGAGGGTCTTGTGAAGTACCATTTGTTTGAACATATGTTGGGGAACACTATCGAATGCTTTAATGATGTTTTTCCACAAGCATTGTTCAGAAGGGGGACTGTAGCTGGTTGAACCCAACTAAAATATATTGTGTGAAATTTATATATAGTGTGGTAGTGTAAAGCCATGTTGCTGTGGTTGATTTTGTTGTGAATTAGTTTTTTGAAGAGTCTGGAGTTTGGATGGTTTCAGGATGGTTATTATGTTAGTAAATTTGCAGATGTGGAGGATTTTGTTGTGCAGCAAAGAGTGTTTGAAGATGTCATTGATCACTTTTTTTTTTATCTTTTATTACCATAAGTTTAAGACTTCTTTAATGTGGCTCCTTCAGCTCTAAGAATGACTTTTGAGCAGTGTTTCACAAGTGTGTGTGTATGCAATCTTTGGGAGATATGTTGTTGTGCTGGGTTAGCAGTGTTCATGTATGGGATACTGGCTGAGTTTGGAGTGTGACCTTATTTCACCATTCACTAGAGGTCAGGAGCTGTTGGTTTTGTGCTTCATTGGTATTGAGGTAGGAATGCCAGTTTGTTATTTGTTTTAAAATTATTAGGTTGGTTATAGTGTTGTTTAGCATTTTGATTGGTTCTGTTGTCTGTTATTGGCTTTGTCTAAGCATTTTTCAATGCTGCATTAGGTCTACAACTTTGGAGATGTTTGGGTTATAGTGCTCTTTATGTCTGTGTGGTACGTTTTTTGGTGTTAAGGATATTGTTGAAATAAGGAATGATCAAGGAACGGGAGACTCTATGATGAAGCCTGAGAGTTTGGATTTTGCGTATTGTAAAAATGCTGGTTAGTATGCTTTTCTGTAGTTTCTGTATTTTTTTATGGGTGTGTGAATTGATTAAGTTAGGTGGTCTGTAATTAGAATGGAAAAGTGATCAGAGTTCATGCAGTGTGTGCCAGGTGCTTCTTGTACGCAGTATTGGTGTGCAAAAGGTAACTGTTTCCATTCTCCATCTGTCAGTGACAGTACCCCAAACATAGTCATCTTTAGGTAAGCTATGTCAGTGATGACAGACTTTATCATTTGTTGATGTGCATCAAACCCAAAGAAGCTCACTTAACCCTGCTCTCACATAGAATAAAGCCTCGAGTTGTCACCAGTTAATGAACCATGGACCCAAAACCATTTATTGCGAAGGACTATATTAGAATATGTACAAGTTTGGTGACAACATTTACATTATATACAAGTCTAATAGACAGTGCCTAGGAAAGGGCAATAACAATAGTACCATACTTAATATAAAAGAGCTGAGTTATAGGGAGAGGTAAGAAGCTTGATAACAACTTTCAGGTTTCATAATTATTTTGACAACATTGACATTGATCAAGTCCTTGATTGGTGCCAAGAGCAATTAGAGGTTGTTGCAAGAAATAACCTTTAAACAATATACATGGTCCAGAAATTCTAATATAGTGTGAAAAAAGAATCCCTTATGAGGTGATAGACTAGCATTCAAGAGTAACAGATAGCTCACAGAAGATATTTGCTTTCTGTTGGCTTAGTTGTTGGCTTGGTCCCATGCCAAATGAGCACCAATAGTGGGTGTAATGTTTATGACAGCTTTTGATAACAAAGGAAGGCATTCTTTCTTGCTCATATTTCATATATAGGCACAGTGTTGGTGGTATATAACATGGATATATTTACAAATATTATACATTTACTCAAAATTCATTGTGAGGGAGACTGGCTAGCAAATATAGGGAAGATTTTGAATAGTCTCGGTTTTTATTGAAAACTCACTTATTTCATTCAAAGGCACAGCAATGTTGGTGAATAAATGAACCTTTTACACTATTTACATATAAGTGTGAGGAGATTGAGTAGCTGGAATGTATGGAGAAGACATTGGAATGTTTTTTGAAAAAATAATCCAAATCTTTACCTGTCGTCCATTGCCTCAGGATTCCATAGAGAAAGCAGACACGATTGTTACAAACTTTCTACCATAAGCACAAGTTCACTAGGGATTCTTCCCCTTCTTTTTTACGTAATCCTTCATAAAAATCTCACATGGTCCCTTATTTTTCAAATATTTCATGTTATTCTTCACTTTTCTCACCAAATTATAACAGGTTATAAGCATTCCTCTTAACAACTTAAGTCATCCAACAAGTTGCAAATTTTTAGCAAGGTCACTGTGTATGCACAGCCTTCAGATGGATGGTTTGCCCTTATAAATGTGGATGTTTCATTCCATGAAAACTCTTATTTCTAGTGAACACTATTCATTCAGTTTTCTCATAATTTCCATTCATTTTTGTTCCTCTTGCTTCCTTTTAAGCATACCTGTATTTCCTCTTGAAATATTTCCTTGTTACCAGTTCCTAAACATTAATCACTGCTATTTACTGTTCAATGTTCATGAGAGCTGGTTGCGTATGTGTCCTCACCATTATCTATGCCACATAATACTCTGTAAGCTACCGTACCACAAGGTTATTGGGTGGTCATTGGCAGCTCCAGGGTGAGCCATTGTGATGCTTTGTTTATACATGGTGATGCGTTGTAACTTTTTACCCTCTCATTTGTCTCCTGATGGCTGTGACCTGTCCCCTTTTAAAAGGTAAATTCTCCATTTTGCCTTAAACTCTCAAGATACTGGTATTTTCCCTCTTTTTTTTATTTTTTCCTCTCTTTAACTTCACATTTCCATTAAGGCCTAGCTTCAGTGTAGACTTCTGTCCTTGACTTAAGCCTCCAACATAAAGAAAAGTACTTTTAAGAATGGCTGGAAAATAATTTGTCATTGTACATGCATATTCTTTTTCAGGTTAGAACCAGTTTGAGAACAATACTTAATCTACAAAGGTAAATGCACCCAGCTTTTGGTCAGTGTAGATTCATCTTGTGTGGATTTTATCTTAAATTTTTTTGTTCTAACACTAAAAACTGGCTTTCCATGGGTTGACCTACTGTGGTCTGCACCCTGACCCACTCCAAATTTAAGGCATGGAGCCAGCTGAGCATTGCAGATGGTGAAGTGCATAATGGGAGCAGTATACATCTTTTGTTCACTTATTTGTTTATAAAGTGACAACGTCTTTGTGTTTTTCTTTGTACATCACTGTACTCTGTTTGTATACTGTTACCACCTAAATGTACTTCCAGTAGGTTTACTTATTGAGATAGCCCAGCCAAAGAAGCCTGAATTTTCAACTTGGAAACCAACTTAAAAGTTAATTAAATGAACTGAGAGTGGTGAGTCTACCACTTTGGTAAACTGACAAAATCATTTTATGTATATCTTTAAGTATTATTACCTTAAGACCAGTTTCCATTGGAGAGTCCTGATGTTACTGCAGACTTTACTAAAAGCTCCAGCAGCCTAAGCTGCACTACTTCCTTTGTAGTGAAAAGTACTTTGGCAAGACCATACTCCTAATGATACAGCCTCCCAAAAGTGACTTTTCACACACAGTTTAACTTCTTGTAGGCTGAGCCCTGTAACACCATCAATGAATCAAATGTGCATACAATCAAGAGGACAGAAAAGATTAAAGGTGCAATGGCCCAGTCAACCCTAATTGCTACCAAGAGAACATCAAGGGTGAGGAAGCTACTGTGGAGAGCATATTGGAGGTATGGTGGAATATCAAAAGATTCAGGTGTTGGCTCCAGCTACATATGAGTGAAGGCAATGAAACTAAAAACTTATTACAGGAACAAGAAGAGAGCCTTTCAACTACTGAGATTTCTTTGGCTAGTGAGAGATAGTGTAAAACGTTCAAGAAGTGTCAAGAATCTTTTAAAAATCCAATAAGTGTCAGAATCTTTTAAAAATTCAAGAAGAGCTAGAAATTCCACATCACATTGAAAGGTAAAGATACCTGTAGTGACCATTCTGTTGCAACTGCATTCTTAGAAGAGTTTAAGGCACTTGTTGTAGCTGATTGATATAAAGCACTAAAAGGTTTTGATGCCAACAGGACTGGCTTATTTTCATGCCTGTATTTTGTAAACAGGATTGGGTATATTGGATCTTTGAAGGGTCTCAACCATACCCACCTTTTACTGAGTAAAATGATGTTCTGTTTTCAATGTTTCACATTGTACAGCCATTCCCTGGATCAGTATTCTGAACCCATGTAATTATGATGGATACCTAAATATTAGGAAATATTTTTCCTTGTTCTCCAGTCCTTTGTTACTAAACACTTGGTATCATCCTCTCAAATGATGCATCCTAGTGACACTCTGAAGGCCAATTCAAGGATATTTTGAGGTATGGATTCATGATAACACACGTACACCTCCCGCTGATAAGGTGCAACAAGTAGACGCCTGGAATTAAAATCAATATATGCTTTAGAACACCACAGAATATGCATTCTGTTCAAAAGTACAATATTTAATACTAATATAGCTCAGGTACCAACATATAAGACAACTGTTTGTGTCAAGGAGACATTATTTATGAAAGATAAAAGTGCATTGTAGTTTTTGATCTTTACGTGCAAAATGACATGTTTTAATTTGTTAACTGTGGATTTCAATCTTCATCTCATAAAAAGTACAATATGATAAACTTATGTGTTAACTGCTTTATACTTGTGACAGCCTCACAAGCATGCAAAATTTTCTAGACCCCTTTTCATCTAAATCTAGATCGTTCTTTATCTTCAAGGAGTTCAGTA
Organism: Panulirus laevicauda; assembly: GCA_032273605.1. Taxonomy (NCBI): domain Eukaryota; kingdom Metazoa; phylum Arthropoda; class Malacostraca; order Decapoda; family Palinuridae; genus Panulirus; species Panulirus laevicauda. The sequence continues at coordinate 5,683 of JAUTXX010270053.1, read as the reverse complement.
TACCTATTATGCCCTTAAGTATATTCTGCTAAGTACGCAAAAATTACTTAATTTTCTATACGTAATTCTTTCGGTAATCTATACTACTGTACTTTATTATGGAGTACTTCCTGACCTAAGATCCCTTCTAGTAATAAGAGTCTTTTAGTGCTCTGATAGCTAGCCACATCAATTAGGTGGGAACACAAGTAAAGCAGAGTGATATTGTTGATTGCCTTCTTTGTTGGGGTTAGTGTTGGATAATTGAGAAGCAGGTGTTCAGTGTCTTCAGTGTAGGGCAAAAGGGGTCCTGTAATATGATGAGTCAGCTTTGTAATGTTGAAGAGATAGATGGTGTCAAAAGCAAGCAATTAATAGTAAATTGAGCTGGTAATTTCTGACATGTATATTCATGGCTGATTAGAGATACGACTAGGTTCAGGTGGGGCATTACTTAGTGCTTGTTGAATAATGACAGTGTAAAGATATTTTGCCAATTTTGTGATTACTAGGAGGGAAAATCTACTAGTAACAGTATAAATTGTTGAAGTGTGAGGCAGGGGTGAGCTTTATATTTCTTCTCAGGGTTGGGAGTTAGCTATGAAGAGAATTAGTTGCTGAGCAGGCTGAAATAGGATTACACTGGAAATATTTATGGTTTACTTGACAGGTGTTGAATATTTGTAGTTGCTCTGCAACTAGTGGTTGTTCTGCATGCTTCCTACTACCTCTACCTGCATACAGTAGAAATAGAACTGCCTCTGTCTGATAATGAGGCACACATCCACTTCTTCAAGCTGTAATGCACACTGCCCAGACTTTACTTAACTACAGCCTCACTTCCACTTTAAACCATTTTGCTCCTCACCCCATCCACATGCCTTTTTTCTATCATTGTTCTTCTCTTTTCCAGCTATATATCGTCTGTCTTTCACCTCAAATTTTAAGGCTGCATCACTGCTGTTTGAACATATTACAGTGCAAACAGTTTTTGCTGCACTCAGTAGTACAGAGTTGAACTATGAGTGGTCAGGTTATGTACATTTAAATTACAATCATCAAACTATTTTGTATACAAGGAATTCCAATATGAATACAAAATATAAGAATCTGCTCTTGTTTTACTCACCCAACTACCCAGTAAGAGAAAGACTGTGTTCTTCGTTTCCCTGTGTTGCCTCCATCCAAGCTGGGTGGTGTATATGTGAACAAAACACCATGTTCCTTGACTCCATTAAGTGCTGAACTTCCAGTGTAGTTTCCAGTGGGTTCCTATGATGATAATATAATAAGAGTAATAAGAGTAATAATAATAATAATAATAATAATAATAATCATTACTGAAAAAAGGTGAGTTTTGAAAGGAAAACTGCTCTACAAGCTATTAGAGATTCTCTAAGATCCCATAGGGTTAGATACCTCTAACCCTCTGCCATAGGGTTAGATTTATTCCCTCATCCATCTCTCTCTCTCTCCTCATGTCTCAATGCCCCCAGAGAGAAACAGTTTTCCATTCTTCAAAAGTTGCCTTTCTCTCCAGTAATAGTCTTTTCAATGAGCTAACAGAGCATACCATTTTAGGGTAGAAAAGGTTAAAGAAAGATTTCTTAACCAACTGAAAACCACAAAAAAAAATAGTAAAATTAAAGGCATCCTGTTGCACAAAAGCACACATTTGCCTCAAAGGTGGCAAGCCCGGGTCTAGGGTAAGGTAACATTTAACATTAGGCTTCAGGAATGACAAAGATATCATGTTAACCCAGTCACTGTGGCTGGGGCATATATGCCCTAATTCGTTTTCCTCTTCTGCATTTTGCGCAGGCTCTCCCCTACTTATGACCTATGCAACTTAGGACCATCTGTATATACAACCGGGAAAAAATATAAATTAAGAAATAGAAATGGTGAAATATGAAATAAAGAATCTTAAATAAAAGGTAAAAAGGAACTTAATTATATTATTATTATTATACTTTGTTGCTGTCTCCCGTGTTGGCGAGGTAGCGCAAGGAAACAGATGAAAGAATGACCCAACCCACCCACATACACATGCATTTACATAAATGCCCACACATGCACACATACATATCTGTACATTTCAACGTATATATACATGTACATACACAGACATATACATATATACACATGCACATATTTATACTTGCTGCCTTCATCCACTCCCGTTGCCACCCAGCCACACTTGAAATGGCATCCCCCTCCCTCGCTCACGCGTGGGGTAGCGCCAGGAAAAGACAACAAAGGCCACCTTCGTTCACATTCAGTCTCTAGCTGTCATGTGTAATGCACTGAAACCATAGCTCCCTTTCCACATCCTCAAACATCTCATTTCCAACACATCCACCTTCCTCCGCACAACCCTCTCTATAGCCCATGCCTTGCAACCATATAACATTGTTGGAACCACTATTCCCTCAAATATATCCATTTTTGCTCTCCAAGATAACTTTCTCGCCTTCCACACATTCTTCAATGCTCCCAGAACCTTTGCCCCCTTCCCCACCCTGTGACTCACTGGTTAATAAAAAAAGAAGGTAATCATGATAGAAATTGGAGAGGATAGGAGAATGCTTTAGAGATATAGGGATTCTACATGCCATGCTGACGTGTCCGACTTATGTTCCATTTTGAGATCCAGCTGGTCATTCAGAATGGAACTCAGGGAGGGGGTGTGTATACATTCATCAAAGATTTTAGTAGTATCTCATTTATTGGTACGAAATGCTATACCCCAATTCTTTTCCGTTTACGATTCATTATATGTGTAGATGTCAAGGAAGCCTGTCAAGATCTGCACCATCACTTTAGGAAATGATTTATAATGCTGTAACACTTATTGTATAGCTGAACTCATTTCTCAGAAAAGTGAACCATAACCAAAAAAGGAATGCATTAAAGAAATGATAGACATAATTCAAATCTGAAATTAATTGGTAAATGCAGTGCAAAGATATAAAGATATGATACTCATGGATCACAAGAAATGCAGACCTCTTCTTGAGCTACTTTATTCTAAATGAAATTTAAGAAGTGATGGGAACTAAAGTGGTAGGAGGAAAGCATGGGGAAATGAACTGGATGGTGAACGCAAAATGAAAATACGAGAGAGAGAGAGAGATAACTGAAGCATGTTGTATGTGGTTGAAGAATGTAATCCCACAAAGCATAATTAACTATGATTATAATCAAAGTGTGGCTAATCAGTATAATGGTAATGTAAAACAGATATGGGTAAAAACAGTGAATGATATGGATGCTGACTACCTAAGAAATCAGAAGTTGTTAAATTCTCTAACAAGACATTATGGATGCAGAGATACAATGAAAGTAGTTGATAATTTTTCTGTTAAGAGAGAAAAGAGGTGAAATTAGTTCTTCTCCATATCATCAAGCATGCAAAAAGAGAAGAAATAGTAGAAATGATGATACAAATGAACTTGTGTTGGAAGATCTGGATGATCAGAATCACTGAAGGTTTGCTTTTTCATATCAAAGGAAGCTTTACAAACATTTTCATTTTGACTATGCCTCATGAAATAGGAAGAAAATTTTTTCTTAGGGATGTTCTTGGTACACTTCATATCTTCAACTTGAATCACTACTGTGTTTCCAGGTGAACCAATGAAGCAAATGTTATGTGATATATTGAAGCCTTGAACTTTGGAAGCAACAATATCCTGGATACTGTGTGTGCAGGAAATACTGAAATATTCCAAGGCAACATCATGTTGAGTTTCTTGTGTATACTGAAAAATAATCATATGATGTTGGATGTTGTTTAAAAGTTAAATCAGCTGCTTCTTTGGAGTGTGCAGAAAACAGATGAATAAAGAGCATTCCATACACTGTGCCCTTATAAAGATCAAGAAGACATATTCCTGCTAAATGTTTTGCCTTCACAAAAACTCTCGTGTGAGGCTCAGAGTGCATAGGTTCAAATCCTCGGGGTTAGTTGTTAAAATGGGTACCTGGCTTAGGCTAGCGATCAGAGCCTGAACATACAGGAGGGTCAGAGGCATGCAAGGAATAGAGTGAATTGGAATGATGTGGTATACTGAGGTTGACATGCTGTCAATGGACTTCAGTGAACTAGGGCATGTAAGGTTTAAGGGGTAAACCATGGAAGGTCTGTAGGTCCTGGTTGTGGATAGGGATCTGTGGTTTTGGTGCTGTAGAATGGATTTGAGTGGATGTGCCCGTTTTTCATATTTTCCTGGCGCTACCCTACTAATGCGGAAAATGGTGATCTAGTATGAAAAAGATTAGGTTTAAGTATTCCATAGTTGTGTGTAATATGATACCTTTTTGCCAAAATGACCAGAAAATCTCAAGATAGCAATTTTCAACGTTATGATAATAAGGTTTTCCCAACAATTTTCAAAAACCACCTTGAGGGTTTTTACAAATCACTGATCCTTCCTCAGCCAGGAAATTGCACTAGGGTACCATGAAGTGCTGCCCCAAGGTGATGGCAGGCTGAAACTCCAGCAGTTAAGGACTATGAAGGGAGCCATGAGACTAAAGAACAGAAACACAGTTTTGGGTAAGGGGTCCAGATGATACCAAATCAGAGGACTGATATCGAAACCTGATCAGGTAGAAAAAGGTATATAAACAAGCAGAGACTGATGAAAGTTTAGAGCAGGGGTGATTAGTGTTCACAGTGAAGGAAAGGAATATAGACTGGGAAAAGAACAGAGGTATACAGGAAATTGAAAAAAATTATATGTTGTGTCAGAGATGAAGCAGTCAAGGAAGTATTTGGGCTAGTTGATATAAGGTTTAGAAAATACAGAGAATACAGGACCAGTGCTTGCTTGCCAAAAGAGATTATAGAGAAGGTTGGACATGCAGAGGTTGACACTACTGCACTGAGGAATCTGGCTGTACAGTAGGTGGCACCAAAATCAGAGAAGTTAGAAAGCAAGAGGCTGATAGACAGAGATCACAGAGTATTTTTGGATTGGAAGATCATATGGTGTCAGGTGTATGTACAAGTAGGAAGACAGGAGAGTAAATGGTTTCAAGTGAAGGTCAGTCTGTGGCAGGAATGTGTGATGTCTACATAGTTGTTTCATTTGTTTATGGATGGGGTGATTAGGGAGGGAAATGCAAGGGTTTTGGAGAGAGGGGTAAGTAAGCAGTCCGTTGGGGATGAGAGGGCCTGGTAAGTGAGTCAGTTGTTGTGTGCTGGTGATAAAGCTCTGGTGGCTGGTTTGGTGAGAAACTGCAGAAGTTGGTGACTAACCTGTGACTATGTACATGTGCACATATGGCTATGTATGTGTAGGTGCATATATGTATATACATATGCATGTGTGTGTATGTCTTTTTCTTTGTCTGTTTCCTGGCTATACCTCGCCAAAATCAGAAATGGCATTTGAGCGTAAACACATTTAGAATGGGGTGTCTAAATGTGTGTGAATGTAACCAGGATGAGGAAAAAGGAGAGATAGGTAGGATGTTTGAGGAAAAGAACCTGGATGTTTTGGCTCTGAGTGAAATGGAGCTCAAGGGTAAAGGGGAAGAGTGGTTTGGGAATGTCTTGGGAGTAAAGTCTGGGGTTAGTGAGATGACAAGAGCAAGGGAAGGAGTAGCACTACTCCTGTAACAGGAGTGGTGGGAGTATGTGATAGAGTGTAAGAAAGTAAACTCTAGATTGATATGGGTAAAACTGAAAGTTGAT
>JAUTXX010269942.1:1142-24834 GCA_032273605.1 Panulirus laevicauda | reverse complement strand
CAAACACCTGATCCACACATCCTCTACCACTTCTGAAGCCACACTGCTCTTCCCCAATCTGATGCTCTGTACATGCCATCACCCTCTCAATCATTTCCCTCCCATAAAATTTCTCAGGAATGGTCAACAAACTTATACCTCTGTGATTTGAACACTCGCCTTTATCCCCTTTGCCTTTATACAATGGCACTATGCATGCATTCCGCCAATCCTCAGGCACTTCACCGTGAACCATACATACAATGAATATCCTCACCAACAATCTAGCTTTAGTAATACGAATATTTATCAATATATCCATTCACCCAAGATGGGATAACCCTCTATCATTCAACTTTCTTGCACACATTTCCCATTCACTAAATGTCTCAGAACACCTTTTTTTTCTCTCTAGTATGTCTTCTCTCAATGTTACTTATATCTCTACCATCCTTACTGGCTATAAATTCTATACAACTTAACCCAAGAGCATCTAATTATTCTTCATTCAAACTGATTATTAAACAACTTGACTTCCCATCTCTTTCCAAAACAAGAACCTAATTATTGTATAATTTTTTACATATACCATTTCCAAAATAAAACTATCATAAATTTTTTACATATACCATTTACAAAATAAAACTATCATATCAAATAGTCATCCATGTGCAACAAAGAATCAAAATTTCCTACTCACTTTTCGATCAATTTCCTATTCAGTAAAATTAACCACACACAACCTCTTATTGTTCCTTTACCAAGAAAATGTCTACTGCCTGGATTAAAAAAATTTGCTATTCTAAGGTTATGGATGATACTGATTGGCTAGGTTACTGCTATGTCACAGCAAAACACTGCACAATCACTAACATTCTTGGATGTAGATATGTAGTCCAGGATGGAATTGATGGACTTTTCACTGTAATTTCGAGTAACAGCAGATTTGATGTAAGTCAGTAAGTGTTTGTAACGTGTCATCATCTCCTCATAGTTGCCCTGAGAAAACGAGAAAATATTCTATTTGGGTGTCAAAAAAATAATTTTCCTTCACATAATTATCTTGTTTCTATATTAGATATATGAGAGAAAGTGTCCAAAACATTCCAAATATACTGTCACTTATCAGAAAGGTATCTAAAGTATTTTACATATGGTATACTATCACTTATTAATTCATATTAGCTATCATCTTAAGAAAACTACAGTAATGCCACCAAATTTAACATGATATTCCATACTAGTCTAAAATTTATCTTTATCATCTGTTTAAGTGCTTTGAAGCCCCATTCGCCCTTATCTCCAGCTTCAAGGTCCAAGACACGCTGAAAAGATGTAAGAGCTGCCCTTGGATCATCTTCTTTTAAGGCTTTGCTATTGTAGTACTGGTTCTCTAAGTCTACGTCTGGTTCACTGTTGCTGTCTTCGGAGTATTCCTGTAGAGGAAAACATAGAAGTTAATCAACAAAATTAATCTGCCTATTCTACTTCAGATCTTTAGTGCAACAATTTATGATATATGCCACTTCTCCTACGGCAGATTTGACAACACAAAAACTTATTTATTTTGATAAAGTACAGAAACTAGCATATTGTGCACTCCCAGCTAAACATCACATACACATGCTTTATGTATTACAATGCCTTAAGATCTACTTTTAAGAAACATATTTTGCATATTCAATGTAAACATGACTTGATTCAATATGACATTAAGCTGCCTAGTATTTACTTTATCATGTTTAAACTTATGCTTACGTTTAGGTCATGCTTACATTTCAGATATATGCTCATTAAAGCTTTAATGATGTACCCCTGATTTTACCCTACAAAAAACATGTGGGAAGACTTATTTTGTGATGTTTTTTATTCTTAAAAGTATTTCATTTTGCATAGATCAAACAGTATAAGTGCAGATACTATGCACGTTGGTGTTTGGAAGACGGATATAATCCGGGTATTAAAAAATACTATATTTTTCTGCAATTATCCCAGAATCTTTGCATTCTTTTAATCAAACACAGTTCTTCCTGTTCGTTTGGACATAACGAAAGCAAATCTGGATAACATCAGTGTTACCTTGGTACATTTTGACACTTTCGGCATATTTCAGGGTTTTGTTGTACCGCCCAAAACTGGTGGCAGGCAGCCTATGAAACACCCGAAATCATTTGTGGCAATCAGATGAGTACATGCTACTAAAATGCATGGAATCATCGTAAAGTGTCAATAGTACACTGTATCTCTTCAAAAGACAAACTATCTGCGATTAATGATTATCAACATATCCCAAAAATTTTCCACGACGGGATTAAAATATTAATGGCTTACTTAAAACATAGACACAGGGAATACAACCTACTGTCATCATTACCATGTTTACAGAACCTTGGTGATCTTATGTGATTGAACATTAAGGAGATATTTGACTCACCAAGTCATACTCTTCCTCGTCGTCACACATAAAGTCATCCTCGGCGTCCGACATGATGTTGTGAGCTTGGTCGGTTATTGTGACGATGAGGATCAGACTGATGTGTGTGTGTCGAGGATCACATTACTGGAATGGAGAAAAAAAAGATGAGATAAGTGGAAAGAGGAGGAGAAGAGAAGAAAAAAGGAGGAGAAAAGAAGAAAGGGAGAAAAGAGGTGATGACGTCAAAAGTAGAGAAAGAATAAAGGAAGGGGAGAAGAGAAAAAGAATGATGGCAAGAAGGCCCTACAATTTCCCATGTGCTATTTTACTCTTAATGACATTGATAGTGTATAAGTTGCAATATATGGTATGATTGATGTTACAGTGAATGGTTGGGATTATCTTTTTCACGAGTCATATGCATGGAGCTTATATGCGAGCAAAGTATGCGTAAAGAATATCTGGAATGAATATGTCTCTGTTGTACGTATGCTACGTGATTTACCTATACTCCACCTATCAGTAATGAATATGGATAAGAATAATAATTTTGATCATCATTTGTAACTATACATTTCTTGAGAATCAAACCTGACCTGGATCATATTTTTCTTTAGTGCCATTCGCAAGGCGGTAAAATCGCAATCATATATGTAGTAAATGAAAATCTTTAAAAGACACTAGTCAAATACACCTCTTTCATATCTATATCAATATTCCTTATTTAACTTTATAAAGCATATTAAGAAAAAAAAAAGATTTTCATTACGAGTTTTTATGATAAGCTATTTATTTAATCATTCAAGGATGATTTACCATTATTATTTTTCTCGCTGAATGATATGTAAACATCAGTAGGTAAGTAACGTAACCAGTGGGTCGAGGAAGTTCTGAAGGTAACGATGTTTGCTGAAGCTGTAGCCTATATACCGTGGCCATAGCTCGTAATACCAATATAATTATGGTATATATGTGAAATATCACAGGAAATCTAGCATTAATATAAGATCTTTCGTCGCAAGTGTGAACTATTGAGGAAATGAGTTCGTTGCACCCCCCAAAAAAGTTTGGTTGTTTAGTCAAGGTCCAGACTAGGAAGTGAGTGTGGTAGGATTGTAGTCTAAGGAAGTCTTTTATTATAATGACTTCTATTAACAGGATTTATTTAAGATTATTTCATTCTTGGTGTATCATCCGTATTGGCATTATAATCAATAATGCTGGTTGTAAATTTGGAGTATTTTTTTTTTACGCAGGTTAGGACAAAGTAAGACAAAGGACCTAACTTGATCTAAATAAAGCTAACCCAGCTGACCAGAGTAAGCTAAACTAGGTTAAAGTGTAATGTAGCTCCACAACGCTATTAGCTTTAGATATTCATTAATTTTGTTATGCAATACTAGTTCAGTGTTTAGATAATGCAATAACATTTACTAAACATGATATGAAGTGTAATATTTCATTGAATTGTATTAGAGGGGGAATACACACAGTGGACAAACCTCCTACAAACTGAATATAAACATAACCATGCTTTTCAAAAACAATTGAAAATAGGATTACACGTCAAAAGCTAAGTACAGTTAGGTGTTTCCATACATTTCGGGAATTTCTTGTAAAGTTTCACTTTATAATGGGTCAAGTAACCCAAAACTTCCCCCTACTTTCAGAGGCCTCCCCACTAACTTCTTAGTTATCACTGAATGAACTCGTGCGAATCACACACTGAGTCACATTTTATATTTCTTCGTAGCTCTTTATCATTACAGAATTAATCAACATTATGAAGATGTGTTTGTTGTGCCCCTAAACTGGCACTTTACTCCCCATCAAGTGGATGGTGGCCATGTCAAAAGTCTCCACCTATCCCTGTCCTTACATGTTTTACTTGCATGCATCATTCTACTTATTCTTCCCCTCCATTGTTTTTCCTTTTATTCCGCTAAATTTAGATATGCCTTTCAAACTTTGGGCTTGAAAATAAAGGTTTCTTTTAAATAGAAGTGGAGCTTAAGGCCATCATACAGTTAACAAATTGATGTTGACAAAAATTATTATAATTGATATTGCTCACTTTGTAGTATATCACAACTGCACTCAGTATTTTTTACTTATTTTCTTGTGGTCCTGTTGCATGAAATTACTTATAAGGCATTGGATGATGACAAAAGTTGTGTGGTTAGATTATATAAGATAATGAAACTTTTATAAAGTCAACAAAGTGAATGGGAACTTCACTGACTTTCCCTAGTGGTGTTATTTTCAGTTTTATTTAGAAATATTTGCTGGCCTTGTACATTAAATGTGGACATATTTTTTGTTTTAGTAGAAAGTCCTTTATCAGATTTTATTAGATTATATCTTAGTGTCACTGCCGTCAGTGCTTCTAATAGTTGTTTATAAGTTAATAGTAGAGCAGCATTAAATTTCACCACACCATTGTTCGATATCATTTTCACCAGAATGTTAGGAAATAAAATTGCAACATTAGAGTATGTTATTACTTAAATGAAGTAATTGCTTAAACTATAGTTTGAAGGAATTCCTTTATTCAATGACAGAATGATGAAAATCACATTAAATAATTCATTTCACGATAAAAGAAATTGTACATGTGAATGACCTTTTCTAGATTTTATGTTTAAGGAAAACTGTCTGTGTTAATCTTCAAAACTTGTTAGTACCTTAAACATCTGTCATATTGTCTGTTTCTTTTTTCTTATAAACATACAGTAGGTTTATAGACCTTCAATGACTTACATTTCCTATAATTTCATATAATGCTTTTTTTATTTACAAAACCTTATGAGACCTATATTTAGATAAAAAAAAAAATGTCGTTTTGCTTTATAAATCTATCCTTACAGTTTCACAACTAAGATATTTTCTTTTTACTTCTACCACACAGGTGAATGTATACATCCTTATGAAATCATCTGCTGCAGTGGACGTAAAGCAGCCAAAATTTAACACGGTATATACTTTTTTTAAGTAATTATAGAATAACTGAGGGATTATTTTATGGGCTTGATTAATTCTTTTAATGTTAGTTAATGAATTTAATGTACTTTTATTATCTGTCATTTTGAATTCCATTTTCTCACGCTCAGTTTGAGTATTTGTCATTCAAAATACTGAATCCAAGAATTTGAATTTCTTGAAAGGCATCCTTAGTAGCAACTCATTTACCAGAACATAATATGTAAACAAGGGAACCAAGTACTTTTATGGTAGGCAGAAATTAAAGTTAATGTAACTTGTTTCTGTTTAAAAATGAATAAGAAAAATTATCAAATGTTGTTCAGTTATGAGGAAAGAAAAATTATAATGAATGTGACCATTAACCCCATAAACCACAGTATGAAATCATACTGGGAAATATTATCATTACTGTACTCCATTCCCACATTAAAGGGGTGGGTCAGGTACATACAGCCTCAAACAATCACTAGCAAACATCCTTACACCATGCTCAGTGTGTTCACCACCTAAGGTCTAACTACAGTGCATATGACATAAAGGATCACCGCAAGGCAATTACATATGTGACATAAATTTTTCCTGCCCACATTGGAAGGAACCAGTCTTCCCCATTCAGTATTTGTATATTTTTCTGGATGCCACCACTTGTAAAAATTCACCCACAGTAAAACATTTTTAGCCCATAGTTTCCTCATTCTTATTCTAAGATACTCCCAGTTATAGATTTTTTTAGTTTAAAGTAGGATGCTTCCTTTTTGTTTTTTTCATGTTGCATGCAAGTGCTGTTATCAAGTGTTGAGTGTATCTGCCACATAGCTGTATTTCCACCATTTTCAAATGTTATAGCTACAGGACATGTCAAGATGCTAGCACAGATGTAAAGAAGAGCTGTAAAGCAGATACTCTAGGTATTGCATTGGTAGAGGTAAGGTGCATTAGAGTGAAAAATGTAAGCTGTTTGGAAAGCCTTAGCTTGCTATGTCAATCCTATGGGAATATATATGATGTGAAGACATGATGAAAGTTATTGCTCATACTTCTACACCTATAAATGCTATAAAACTGACATGCCGTTGAAATAATTGAAAACTTGAAAAGACTATTAAGTCTGATTTAATATCTGTCCTGTAATAATTTCTCATATCAGTATCAAATTTATATCAAAGGTTGTGTCAACAAAAAGGTTTCCTGCATACTTAATTTTGATTTTATCATGCCATGGGGAAAGGGGAAATGACATGTAGGGATGAAGATTTCAGGAAGTTGGTCAGTGAGAAAAAGAGAGCTTCAGAAGGAAACATGAATTTTTTATAAAACAATGATGAGTGGATGGTAAAGAGTTTAGAATATGAAATCTTCAATAAGAGGGAGTGAGAAAGAGATTAAAATGATTGTGAATCAAAGGAAGACAGATCAGGGTCCCAGAAAAAAAAAAAATGATGAAATCTAAGGGAGAATGATAAGCTGCCTTATATTGGAGAGAGGCAAATAGCTGCAGAAGGCAGGTCTGTGTAATTATATGTTTGTGTAATCAGGGGAAAGAATTCTACATTCATGGGGTGCCATCTCTTGAACTTTCTTTGTCTATGATGAGATTTTGCCATTTGTAGGGCTATCATGTAGTGCTTACCACAAGACAATTTTAGAATTATGAACCAAAGGCCATAAGATTTACACGTTGTCAAGGGTTACATGTAAGATGGAGAGTGTTTTTGTAGACTGAATGCCAGCCACCCATGAGTGCATGAGGCAAAAAGGAATGACAGCATTTCGGGTCAGGGAGGGAAACTCATTAACCACTGTAGAGCTGGCTCACCATGCCTCTGTCACTAAGCCTTTTGACGCCCATGTTGTAATATCTCCCTGGTTAGTGGTTGCCTACTGCCTACTATCTGTGAAGAACAAGAGTGTACTAGACAAATCTAGTAAACATTGGGGATTGTACTTAGAATCTGTAAGGGATAATTATATAACGACATGAGTATTGATAAAGTAGGATTAGAGTTCATGGGAATGTACATAATGAGGACAGGAAAGCATCATAAAAGAGAAAGTTAAAAGATCTGTATGGAGATAGGAATGATAGGGATATAGAGGAAGCAGTGAGGGAAATGGAAAGTGGAGGTGTAACTGATGTTGAATGAACACGGAAAGTGTGAATACATAAATTTCACTGATTCTGTATTTCTCACTGTCTTTACTGATAAAGTTGAAAACTACTTGTACTGTAAAATTTTGATAGATTAGACTGATTGTAATATCTCACTTAAAGCTCAGTAACTTGTTTCTCTGCAAGAGTTTTAATGCAGCACCAGATTTTCCAGGGTGTGAAGTATCACGAGCAGATATCTTAAAAGGGAAAACACTCTTTGCTGAAATAAAAGGATCATGAATACAAGTCTGAATAGAGCTCTGATGCATCTGCAGTACAAGTCTGTATAGAGCTCTGATGCATCAGCACTTATTGGATATATACAGTGTTTGGAACTCAAGCACCTCAGGTCATCTCTTGTCATGTGCAACAATTCCTTGAATACGCTACAACATGTGACTACAAGTAACATCTGGGATCTGAATTGTTGGAACCTGCTTTGAGCAATACAACTGCATGGGAGGTAGTTCTCATGTTCACACTGACACCAATTACCATTTGGCAATGAAGAGTTCAGTCTAATTTGCTATGTGAAAGTCCAAGCCATCTGAAAGGTCTAAGTTTCTAGACTTTCTAAGTTGTTGGATGCTGAACTATTGCAGTTTTATTTTATTGTCTGTTTATACATTACAGTAAGAAGGTCTCCAGTTCTAGCATCATGGGAGCAACCTTCAGGTTATGGCTTTTTTGAATTATGTGTGTAATATACATAATCAGTATATACTCTAAAACATTAAAAAAATTATTTCTTCCTTGTCTCTGGTTCTAGACTAAATAATTTTTTTAAATTTCATTGATTGAAGTTGAAGAGTTGGAAATGGACAATTGTTGGATGCCATTATAAGGGTATAACAACAGCAAAAATTACTGAAATTATTGGGAAAAGCATGGATCATTAACTACCTGAATTCAAACTTTGGAAATTCATGTACCTCTTTGACAGCAATCTTAAATGCCTGGGCTTTTGAATATTGGATGTTTTAGACTGGAGATCTTCTACAATTATTTTTTTTATGCTGGATAATTACATGTTGCTTATCTGCTTGCAATGAAACAATACTTAAAGCTCAGAAAGATATATCTCAGATTTTCATGGAATGAAGTGTCCACCTTTTACTTTAATAGACTGTTCAGTACACTATGCTAAATATATGTAAAGCTGTAAGGTATCTTTGAATGATAAAAAGAGAGGTTAGCACATACATAAAATCTTAAATTAGTACCCTAAATTTTGATTAATGAAGTATCTCCATTTTCCTGTGGATGAATTGATAATAAAATACTCAGTGGCTCATTCAAAAGTGCTTTACAGAAGAACATCAGTAAGAAGTCCCTTTATGCCTTCATGAAAAAAATTCTGCCTTACAAATTAACACAAGTGAGGTAATATGTTTGTTAAGAAATTCTATATTAAACTAATGAATTTAATTGCACTCATATTTTATGATATTTGTTGTTAGAACAGATTTTAAAGATAATTTTTCTTATTTTCTTACAGATCACACTGAAAATGGTATTGGACTATGTGTAGCATGGTTTGGGCACGAGGGGTGAATACCCTGGTGCTAGCTAATCAGATCAGCAACATTTGTTTTGCCAGAGGAGCTGTACATGTTATGTCTAGGCCATGTATGCAGAAACTGACGTTTTCACATCTTAAATGTTTAAACAGAAGATGGAAATCTGGTGTCTTCCTCAAAGCAGGTACTTCAGAGGATGGAGGAGATGGTTGTAAAAATAACAAATTACTTGGAGTGATCAAGGAGGTCCCCTCAACAAGGGGTAGAGGCACTGGATATGAAAAAAATTTTAAGGTCAGTGATTTCAGTTGTATTGAATGCTTTGATGGAGATAAACAATTCATGTACCACACTTCATCTGGTTTTAGTTAGATTAGTTATACAAATTAGGAGAGCAAATACATGGGTATTGCACAGACATGAAAGTAATTAATTATCTTTTGCATGATTCCTCATTTAATTAGTACAAATAAGTATTCTGTACATTATTTGTGTGGTTATCTTCTTTTGAGGAGGGTAACAAAAGGGTGGGTATGTAATTAGACCATTATGCACTCAGAATGTGCAGCATATTATTGGGTGATATCCTTTCCATCCAAATACTCCTGTCCATGAACTTGTGCAGATTCTGACTGGTAATGTAAGTGAACATGATCCTTTTACTTGTGTTTAATTTCTCATTTGATGTGCAGGTTGACTTCACTTTTAATGACGTACAATATGCAGGCAGAACATTTAATATTTGAAATCTTCAAGACCAAACAATGTCAAAACCTCAGATTTTTAAGAATTTTAGAAATACTGTGTATGGGCCATATTTTGTGGTCTGAACATACTATAATCTTCATTAAGTTTATATACCTAATGCAGGTTTTAATGTTATTTGTATGTAATATATGTAATTAAAGTATATAATAAACCTTTAATTGATATCATGTATTGGACACGCATGCTCCAAGTTGGCATAATCTTATAGTGTGCTGGCCCACTGATTCATTGATATTACAGATTATAAAAATACAGATTTTTTATATTCTACCATTCTTAGGTATACCCTGTGTATGGAGATTGTTTTATTATTAATCCAGATATGATTATGCTTTATTGTTAATCCAGATATGATTATGCCTTCAAATATTTTCCTTCAGTTAACATGAAAAAATAATTTAATTCGTGAGTGTACCTACCTCTGTCAGATGAATTATATCATGTTACATACACGACTGTTTATGATAACTATGGGCCTCATATAGTAAAAGGGGTTACATTTGTAGATATGGAATTTATGGAAGTTCAAAGAAGGTATGGAATTGCAATTATAGTCATACAGTAAAAGAGTCTGTGAGACTTGCTATTGATATGTTTATAAATTATATGTCGGAACATCACAAAGCAGTATAATTGTGCATTGGTTAGATGATGCAGTTAGACAGTAAAGTTGAGGTTGAAGAACGGTGAGAAAATGTGTGCAAGTTGGAATTTAAAGTAAAGTTGAGTGATATATATGGAGGAGATTTTTTTTTGAGTTACCGTCCTGTAAGAGTGGGAAATTCAAACCTTTAGATTGAAAATAATTTACTGAAAATTTATTTGTGTGCACATAAATACAACTTTTCTTTATTATTCTCAGATACTTGTCATTGGAAAGTCACCTAAGATTAAATCCCTGATATGTAGGGAAGCACCACTACTCCATCATGCCCAGGCAGGTACACTTGTTGATGTGAGGAATGATGCTTCCCATAAGGGTTCCTGTTCCACTGACAACAGGCCTCTTGAGATTCATCTTCGAATGGATCAGTTATTGAAAGATTCTCAAGCATCAGTTGAAAATGCAATAAATTTACAGGTAATTCTTTATGTTTAATAATTTACTTTTTTGTAGAAAGATGACTTTATTACTGAAGATAAATTTGATGAGCAGTGCTAACAGTACTATGTTAAGCATTCTTGGGTAATTGGGCTCATCTGCCATTTACCAGCTTGCCGGGTCAGGGCTGGGGACTCCAGATTTTTTAGAAATCAAAAGGGGCTTATGAATTATGGCATAAGTGGCATCATTTAACCACATCATGTAATGATACTGTAGTTATGATAATGATACACAGCAAAAAAAGCAGGGGGGGGGGGTTAGATGGAGAGGAAGCAAAAAATGGAGTGGCTTTGGAAAGTGCACATAGAAACATGGGAAAGTGACTGAGAGGGTGAAGGGTTTTAGCATTGAGCTATGAAAGAAGAATGTATCAAAGAACTTTCATGAGCTATCCTATTGAATATATAAGATGACATACAAATAAACAGGCAGAAAGAAAAGATTGGAAGCACTGGTTGGTGACATGGTTAGATATGAAGGAGAGATATTAGTAGTACAATTGTAGAGCTAAATAGAAATTATTTTAAAAACTCTCAGTTTTGCATTTCACTCCAGACATCATCTTAAGATTACAATGTCATTATGCGGGAAGAAAAAGAGTCAGTCTTGGAGAAAGTGTGAAAATATGGAATACAGAACTGCTTCTTATCAACTATTTAATTTTACCACACTTTATTGGGTTGGTTATATTTTTTTGGCTTCTGAATTGAGATCATATGCAATTATTTTATGCAGGAAGGAGAAGATTTTGAGTACATAGAAGAAACAAAGGACTGCAAACAAGAAAAAATTGAATTAATGGGAGCACTTCCTCCAGGAGCTTTGGATTGGAAACCACAACGAATGGACTTTAAAAAATTAGGCTTCTGTTATTCCGATCTGTCTAAGAGTAAATTGACTGGTAAGTGTTCCTGAAAATCATAAGAATATATTATATATTTTTTTGACAAAAGGAGTAACCATTCATATAGGTTAATATACGTGATTGTTGATTATAGGAAAATTTCTAGTTCTCTAGAATTTTAGATATCAAAGTTGGTCTGATTGTTCCAGTGAACAAAAATGCTGGTGTAAGTTAAAGCACTTTTCATAGTATACCAATAGTTAGACCTAATTAACACTTTTTGATATCCCTCATAGCCTTATTCAGTATGAACATCGTGCATATGTAAAGCATTAACCTCTCTCCAGCTAATGTGGAGCGTATCAAATTTAAAATATACCATCTCTTTTCTTTGTATAATCTAGCTTTTATTTTCATTTTCTCTTCGTACACATACTATCAAGACCATGTTGCCTTAAGTTTATTATATATACATTCTTTGATAATATCCATGTCCTTAGACTCAGAATTTCATTCATAGTTATGTAAAATATCCTCAACCAATCCCAGCTTCAACCTTAAGATGGTCACTTGTTCACTTCTTGTGATTCTCATTGTGATCTCGAATTGCTTTGTGCACACCATCCATAAATTTTGAACTGAAGATGCATAATTTTTTTGTATGACTTCTCACTTGTATTCCCATAGAAGTCAATTTAGGATGTAAGGATGTAAAATTTTAGTTGATGTACTAAGGATAACACATAAGTTAGCACTGAATGAAAGAAAATGGATATTTGAAATCTATGAATAGGATAGACATGTTTAACTGATTGATTGTTTCTTTGTTTTCGGTAGGTTTAGTGGTAGTAACAGCCGTAGCTGGGTATGCCATGGCCCCAGGCCCTCTTGATCCTATTGCATTGATTCTTTGTTCTCTGGGTACTGGATTTACGTCCAGTGCTGCTAATACAATTAATCAGTTCTTCGAAGTTCCATATGATTCTCAAATGGACCGCACTAAAAATAGAGTTTTAGTTAGAGGTAAGTAGTATTTATGAACGGTTTTTGATAAATGTAGTTTGTTTTAAATTATCTCATTTTCATAAATATTTTCTGTGTATAACATTTAAGTTAAGCCCTCTGTGCATTTGGCATTCAGTCGTTCTTATTTTCTTCCTTTCATATTCGAATCCACCTCTGTTGTCTTCCAATAAGCACCAACTTTCAACTTTTTCTTTATATATTAGGGTTCAGATTTGTTTCTCACTGACTAGTTCCCAGTATTGCCACTGATCTCCAGGCATGTAAGTGCCACTTGTATATCCATGTTGTATTAGTAACTCATATGCCCAAGTCTCCTTAGCAGGTTTTTGTGCATCAGTCAGCATTCACCTTCTCAACCCTCTAATAACTTCATTACTGTATATACAACATTGTAATATAAATTTTCCAGTAATTGCTGAAGTTGGAGATAATCATTATGAGAAGCACTGTTCACATTGACTGAGATATTGTGTAACTGCATATATGTAGATTTCAAATGCCTTTTTCTATTCCTGAAGTCTAGTTTCTTTTTATTGTAGGTCTGGTGAGCCCTTTGCATGCTATTTGTTTTGCTGTTGCATGTAGCACAGCAGGCATTTGTTTGTTATACTTTGGAGCAAATGGAATTGCTGCCAGCCTTGGTGCTCTAAACCTATTCCTCTACACTTCTGTTTACACACCGATGAAGAGATTCAGCATTGTCAACACCTGGGTGGGTTCAGTAGGTAAGTACTGATTTTTTTATTTACACCACTCAAAATTTTTTGATCAGATAAGATAAAAGATTCTCATGGCTAGTCACAGCCAAGTAAAGACTCCAAATTAGCAAAGACCTTCTTACACTTGTAAAGTTGATACCTGGTGAATGTTAGAGATCATTAAATAAGGAAGTTTGATTGTATATCATTAGAATGACGTGGATGTCTTGACTTAAGTGAAACTTGAATGTAAAGATCAAGGAGTTTGACATATGAATTTGTAGCTGCTTCATATTTGTTATAACCTATCATAAACATATAGTCAGTGTAGTGTATCTCACAGGAGCAGTTCAAGAAATTACACCTTTTGCTTTTATGTAGGTGTCAAGTTGATGGTACATAAATGCAGTTGATGGCAATATTAAAATTGCTGTGAAAATCATTTCAACTTTAATGTTTAATCCTATTATCTTTGTAGTTGGTGCTATTCCACCTCTGATTGGATGGGCTAGCTGTACTGGAGGGCTAGAAGCTGGTGCTTGGATCATGGCAGGCATACTGTATGCATGGCAGTTTCCACACTTTAATGCTCTCTCCTGGAACTTACGGCCTGATTATTCACGTGCTGGTTACCGAATGATGGCCGTAACTAATCCAGGTATGGAAAATAGTGAATGACTTTTGTAAACAATGCTTTTAGTTTTTTCATATGATTCCATGAAGTGACTCATGTGTATTCTTAAGCTAAATATATCTGTTTTGGTAAACGTCGACAGCATAGCTATTTAGTCTTATAGAACAGGTTTCAGTATGTGGTCTTTATCTATGAGCTGTGATGACATAAAAGAAGATAAAAACAAAAGCTTATAGTTAACGTAAAAACTGGATGTGTAAGATTGAATTCATAGGGATCAAACGACGTTAGCAAAATAATTCAAAACTAGGATATAATTATTGAGTAATTTGATGTACTGGATGCATAACTATATCAAAAGGTAATGCAGCAAAAGAATGAATTAAGAATGTCACAAATTTATTTAATACTGAATGGAGAAGGGAAAGTGTAGCCATGTATTCAGAAGAAAGATAAGCTCAAAAGCTCAAGGAGTTACATACCATTAATTATATTCCTTTTGCCCATTTTTCTCGATCATCTAATTTTCTTAAAAAAAATTTTGAAAAAGAAGAGTCCTATCCCATTAGTTTTTGTTTTTGATATTAAAAAAATAGAATAAAAAAAAGGTAAATATATTCTTCCTAATAGTCCCAATGAAACAAAGGTAAAGTTATGAACCATATCTAACCCTTTTCAAGATGAAGATATCTGTATAGCTTTAGCCATCAAGATTTTTTGGTTTTAGAAGGATGATAATGTGACACCATCAGTTGCTACTTGAATATACATTAAAATTATCATTGCTGATAATTTTACTCTCTTGCAGGCTTATGCAGAAGAGTTGCTCTTCGGTATAGTGTAGCTATGATTGGAATTTGTACCCTTGCACCAATGTTGGATCTTACAACATGGACATTTGCAGCTGACTCACTTCCACTAAATGGCTATCTCACCTACCTTGGTAAATCTAATTCAAAGCTCAAAGTTTACTTTGCTCAGTAAATTAACTGCATTTTAAGTTGTAAACCATTTGGTAGAGAATTCTAGTTAATACACATCCAAAGATGGTATTATAGAGTCAATACTTAGTTTAAACATCTTTCCATAGCTCCATCAATTTTTTCTGTACTGTTGATCATAGTTTTTGAGGCTTCTACTCAGTACAAAATGTGTATGACTACCATTTTATGCAATACAAAGAGGAAGCTTTCACTCATGGGGCTCAAACTTTTAACTCTTCACAGAAGACTAGGGGAAAAAGCCCCCTTCCCTCAGTGAAGATGGGAGACAAAAAAGTATTTAAAAAAATTTATTTTTACCACAATTTATATGCTGTAGTTATGCTTTTGACCTTCTCCGGGATCATATACTTGAAGGCAGTTTCTAAGTTAACTAGTGAGTAATTCATGTGAGCAATCTTCCTAATGTGATGTTTTGATGAAAGGCTAATTACGAATATCAGTTTCCAGGTTCCCTGTTACATGTTGATTCCTTTCACTTTGTTCTATATCTTCTTATGTTTAGTTGGGTTGAACTTCATTGGCCATTTATGTGACCATATACAGGGTCTGTTTAGGTGTTTTTCTAGGTTTTAACAATCCTGTAGACCCCTCATTTTCTCTCAACTTTTAGTATTGACCAGAAACATATTCTCTTATGATTTCAGTCTTTCTGGTATGTCATTTACATGGGCACATTTAGCCTTTGTTTCTCTTTCAGAATTATAAAGTTTTTACATTATAGTATTTCTACTGATTTGACTCTTTAGTTCATCTCTACTTTGGGCACCTTCAGAGACAAATTCTTTAAAATGTTGCTTTCTATAATTTCAAAAAGGCTGTACAGTAGAACTTTGTAATCATCATTTTATACGTAACCTTGATTTAATCCCAGCACTTGGTTCCCTTCCAGAGATTTTTCTGTTGAATGTCTTAAAATACTATCTTGTGATTTAATAATACAGTGTCTTAATAATATCGGTTAAACCCTGAGGTATTTAGCTCATGAGTATTGCTAGTAAGATATAATATATATCATCTTTATCTTACAGCTTGGAGATTCTATCAAGATGAAGATAGCAAGAGCTCCAGGAAGTTATTTATGTTCACACTTTTTCATCTTCCTGCACTTATGATGTTAATGATAATCAGTAAAAAAAGTTATAGCAAGGAGAGAAAGCTGGAAACAGAGGAAATAAGTAGTTCCACTTGTGATAAATCTGAAGCAAAAGCACAAGTTTCAGTTGGAATTCATAGCTGATTAGTATGTATCTATAGACGTGGAAAGTTGTAATTGAGGAATACAAGTACTTTCAACTTGATTTTACTGATATTTTTGAAGAAATTTTGCCTTTCTGTGTGTATATATATATGCTGTATGTAAAACTTTTAATTCAGTAAATATTTCCAAATGTATGATTTTGTTTTCTCTTTGTGCTATGCCACATCCCATAGTAAATTTTACTTTTGTTTAAGGAACATCTCAGTTTTGAACTTTAAAGATTTAATAAGTCAAAAATATTTAGATTATAGAGGTATATATCTGATGAGTATACTTCATAAGGGAGAGTGACTGAGCAAGTAGTTTCATGGACAGAGCAGCTTAGTGGGGAGAAACAATGTGGTTTCAGTATAGGCAGATGTGTACACCAGCTTTGAAGAAAATATTAGAAAAATATTTGGAGAAACTGAGTGGTATGTCATTTATGGATTTGAAGCAAACATGATATGGTAGACAGAGAAGCCTTACAGAAGTTGTTACAGATATGTGGGGTAAATGAAGTCATGAAATGAATTTTTACCAGAAATGTAAGGCATTTGTGCAATCAGGAGGAAACGGTGAGTGTTTCCTGGTGAAGGTTGTTCTGTATCAGTGATGCATGATGTTACCATGGCCATTTAATCCTTTAAGGACACCAACCATACATATACAGTTTATTATGGTATGACTCTAGATGTATGGGTAGTCTGTTTTCAACGTTATTAAAATTTAAAGGCACACTTTATTGTTATGTATATATTTCTTGAATCACAAGCAACCATAATCTGCAACAGGCAAAAATACTGGAGAATCAATTACCCACAATGCGATAATATGTCAAATCATATGGGGACTTAAACTTAACATGGAAGGGTTGCCTTTTTGCAATGTCATTTGAAATGGGTGGTGCACTTTAACATGTTCTCTGATGATTCCTTATTTCACAAGCAACTATTATTAGCACCCAGGTATAATCCTGGTATCTAAGCTACTCACATATGCGATGGGAAAAGGTACAGCCCTGGTATGTATGCTCAGTATACCCTACATGAGTGACACATTAAGAGTGTGAAAGCTTGGGGTTCCATATGAAGTAACTGACAGTGGTTAGAATAAGATAAAAATCTCATGTTATTTTGCTATTGTATTATCAGTTTCTTTTTTTTCATACTTAGTTGCCATTTCCCACAATGGTGAGGTAGCACAAGGAAGCAACAAAGAAAGGCCACATCTTTTCATATTCATTCTCTTTCTGTCATGTGTAATGCAACAAAATCACAGCTCCCTATCCACAACCAAAACCCACACACCTTTCCATGGTTTACCCTGGACGTTTTACATGCCCTGGTCCAGTCCACTGACAGTAAGTCGACCCCAGTATACCACATCGTTCCAATTCACTCTATCCAGCGCATGCCTTTCACCCTCTTGCATGTTCAGGCCCTGATCACTTAAAATCTTTTTCACTCCATCCTTCCATCTCCAGTTTGGTCTCCCTGTTCTCCTTGTTCCATTCACTTTTCAAATATATCCTCTCTGTCAACCTCTCCTCACTCATTCTCTCCATATGTCCTAACCATTTCAGCACACCCTCCTCATCTCTCTCAACCTCTCTTTTTATTACTGCACACTTCTCATACCCTTTCATTACTTACTCTATCAAATAACCTCATACCACATTCTGTCCTCAAACTTTTCATTTCCAACACATCCACCCTCCTCTGCACAGCCTTATCTACCTAAAGACCATGCCTTGCATTCATATAATATTGTTATTCTGTCTTTCCACATATTCTTCAGTGCTCCTAGAATCTTTACCCCCTTCCCATCCAATGAATCACTTTCATAGTACCATTTGTTGCCATGTCCACTCCCAGGTACCCAAAACACCTCAACTAATTTATCTTCCTCAAACTCATACCCAAATTAACCTGTCCTTCAACCCTGCTAAACCTATTAACTTTGCTTTTATTCACATTTACTCTTAACTTTCTCCTTTCAAACACTCTTCCAAACTCAGTCACTAATTTCTGCAGTTTCTTAAATGAATCCACCACCAGTGCTATACCATTAGCAAACAACAATTAACTCAATTCTCGGGCCCTTTCATCCCTCAAGATTCGCACTTACCTCCCTCACCACCCCATCCATAAACAAACTGAAAAAGTACAGTAACATCATACAACTCTGCTGCAGACCAACCTTCCCTTAGAACCATTCACTCTCCTCTCTTCCTACTCATACACATCCCTTATACCCTTGATAAAAACTTCTCTGCTTCTAGCAGCTTACCTCCCACATCATATATTCTTAAGACCTTCCACAAGGCATCTTTATCAACCCTACCATATGTTTCCTCCAGATCCAAAAATAATGGAAAAAAACAAGAGAACAAATAAGAACATCAGTGAAGGGAGCAAAAGGGGAAGTAGTAACAGGTAGTGATGAAGGGATGAGGAAACACAATGAGTATCTTGAAGGACTGTTGAGTGTGTTTGATGAAACATTGGCAGATGTTGGGTGTTTGGGTTGGGAAGGTATGCCAAGTGAGAGAGTCATGGCAAGGGCGGGAGTGGATGGTATTGAAGTTGAATTTATTAAGCATGGATGTGGTAAGGATTTTTCAATGTATGTATGGATCACAGCGAGGTGCCTGAGGATTGTTGGAATGCATGTATAATGCCACTCTATAAAGGGAAGGGGGATAAAGGTGAGTATTCAAACTAGAGAGGCATAAGTTTGTCAAATATACCTCATAAGTTGGATGGGAGGGTATTGATTGAAAGGGTGAAGGCATGTACAGAGCATCCAATTGGGGAAGAGAAGTGTGGTTTCAGAAGTGGTAGAGGATGTGTGGATCTGGTGTTTGCTTTAAATGATTTGTGTGAAAAAGACTTAGAAAGACAGATAAAAGCATTACACCTGAAAAATCTTACAATGCACTTAAATATTTCATTATTAATTGAGAAGTTAAATTGAATATGTATTTTCTTCAAATCTGTCACAACTGTGAAAACTTAAGTGTTGTTCTATGAATTTCTACTATAATTCTTGAACATCACTCTGTGAATTGTTGTTCTATAGATGTGGCCTATATTTCATTTGTCTCCCAGAGTCCTAAGCAAGACTACTGAACAAAAGTTGCCTTGGATTGCTTCCACAGGTGAGCTGAACGAGGAGGTCTTGTGAACATTACATTTTGCAAACATTAAAGACATTATCTTAATTGAGAGCAACATTGCAAAATCACATACAAATATACCTCTGAAAGTGAAGTCACCTTTGGAGAGGCTTTATCAAAGAGCTTCTTGCTTCAAAGGATTCCATCTTTTATATGCTACTGAGAACAGTGCAGATTTGGAGTTGCAGAAGCCCCTAGAGAAACAGTGCTAAGTAAAACCAGGACCCCTTTAGATAGAGGTCCTTGGGTAATCACAAACTGATATAAATAAACAATCCTCCTATCACAACTAGTGAGAGAATCCATGAAAATGTAGACAAAACTACCTACCAGAATGGTCGCCTCCTAAACAACTCGCAATGAATCAGGCTCTAATCACAAGCTGAGATGACTTGAATCCAACAGGCATCAGTTAACTCCTGCCTTCAGAGTGTAACATACTCATTTTCAGGTAACAAATCCAGTGGTTCTTCAGTTACAGCAGGCCATCCTGCAATGCACCAGATTCATCAGTGAAAATTAGACTATTAAAGTATGTGTTGTGAATACTACTGATGGACTGATTGTGGAGAAATCATTTAACAAGCCTTTTAACTTAGAGGACATTTGGATTTTCTGCAGGTATCTTTAAGACTGAAAGTACTGGATGCAATAGTTGAACTACAGTTAGGATAAAATGTGAAGAGTCAAACCTATGCTTCCCTTGTGTTCTGTAGTGAGCTGCGTTCTTTAATAAGTCTGCTTACAATACGACACAAATCTTCAAATTACATGTTCCTACCTAATCTATACAAATCGTCTTCCCCAAATACTAAAGCTATATTTTAATTTTAAGTGTCTTATGAATTACATATACCTTTAGTACATTAACAAGTTTCTAGTTTATCCTATGGAGAAAAATATAAATGTGAAAAGATGGCAAAAAAAGGATCATATTCCATAACCACTCTTTATTAAAATGTCAAATGCAAGAACACATTCAATAGCCCGTCTTTATCAAATTATACCAATGAATGAAATCCATCCAATCTATTTCAAGACCTTCACACTAATGTGCCAGCTGACGCAAATCTATAATCAGCAACAAATCGAAAGTGACAGACCGACGGTATAACGAAAAAGAATATTGTATGCTCATTTTTCATGGCAACCACAGTCACCACAACGTACTGACTGTCAACGGCAAACTTGTGTTGGGGTTAGGGGAGGATTTAACTTTTTCTATAAGGAAAGATAGAAGGGGGGGTCGACTGAAGGGGCCATGCACTGTTTAAAAGGACTGTTATTGTAACGTCGTTACAATAATAAAACTACCATAGGATTTCAAATAACACAAATACTTCCCTTCGATCTTTTCTTTTTTGACAGGCTCTCTCTAGGTAACTACTTCCCATCATGCTGGTGTAGCTCATCCTTGCCGGTGGAAGAGAAGGATCACATTAAGATACATACAAGCTAGTCTGTCAAAACAGTGTCGTCAGCAGTGCCATAAGTAAGAAAAAAGAAACCTCACGATTATGAAATAAGAGTAATGACAAATCCCGCAAATTTTAATGGTAGTGAAGGCTGAGCGATTCCACTGGAGAACGTGTGTGTGTTTGTGTGTGTGTCATGGCCTCAACTGGAGCCTCCACTAAATCTGACTAGGGTTGGGGAGCCGTGCAAACATTTTGTGGGAGGCCTTTTCCTGTGACTGGAATAAAATGATTGAGTTAGGAATATGAAATAAAAGTTTATAGATAAACTTAACTTAGAACAATCAATCAGTAACAAATTGCTATGACTTGCGATTGGAAAAAAGTACAGAGAGAATGCAAATGGAATGAAGTAAGGCATGGTAGAGTAGGTGAAACATAATACGTTGAGTGGTTTGGGCATGTGGAAAGCAAGATGGGGACTTTACAAGGAGAGTGTACGATAGTACAATTAAAGTGTTTAGTGTGAAAAGGAAAGTGACATGGGAAAGTAGAGTGGACCCGTACTGGAGGGACAGAAATGGTGAAAGAATGCATGAAATGGTGCTTGTGAGGGAGGCATATAAGGACAGGGACTATTGAAGACCCTTTGGCCATGGCCATGCCCTTGTTGGGAGTTTCTGGAGGGAGTGATCTTTAGATAAATAAGGAGCCATATTTGTTTCTAAATTGATGAAAATGAAGTGTTAAATCTGGAATCAAAACATTAAACCTGGTCAGCCTGCTCCTCCACCCATTCTGCCTTTGCAAACTGACACCCTAATCTCTTATGCCATCATTGTTTCAAACATGTCCATCCTCTTACTTTCTTATGCATTGAAGGTCAAAGACTCACATTCATGCAAATCTGTCAAGACAACGATACCTTCAAACATAAGCATATTTGCCCTTACAGACAATGACCTCTCCTTCCACATGCTATTAAATACACTCATGACCTCTTGGTTCCATCCACAGCCACAATCACTCCCAGATACCTAAAGCACTCCACTTCCTTTAAGTTCTCCCAATTCAAACTCAAACCATTCAAAACCATACCTCAGCTGAACCTCATTACCTTATTTCTTGTGTACATTTACTCTTTCTCCTATCACACATCATATCAAACTCTTATAAACCACTTTTGGAGGTTCCCTCAAGAGTCTGCCACCAGAGACACTATCTACACAAGGCAAGATTCTGTTTTGAAGCCTTTCTCTCATATATAACTTTAAAGATAATAGGGCAGTCAAATAATTCATCTAAAACTGTTCCTAGATGCAATTATAAGCAGAACTGAAAGCCTGAGCTTTCATATGAAACTAGTGAAAAATGTGTGCCTGTCTTCAGGAACAGAGGCAGTTGATGTCCAACTGTGCTGGAAAGGGCTACATGAAGTCTGTGTTCCAGTCTCTTTAGGAATGAGTTCCTAATGATGAGAAGCTCCCCTCACAAAGAATGTTATAAAAACTGTAGCAACACATCAATAACATAAATAGCCAAAATACACCCAGGGATACCTTACTGAACTAAGATTGAAAGAGAAGGTTTGATCATAAGGTCTATAAATTCCTCTTGCACCTTCAGAGAAGCTCCTAGACTGATGCCTACACAGATTAAGTGAAAGGATCACAAGCTTAGTCATACTGCTCCATGATGGTCAACGTGATGTGATGCATAAACTTGAAGTTTTTTTGCTACCTTATTCAGGGACAAATCATATAATGTTCAAACCCTTGGCCAACCCTCTGGTAGAACCAGTAGCCAATAGCTTTTTCCCAACATAAGTCTTGCTTTTCCATTTGAACATGTCCAATGGTCTCCACACTATTTCCTCTCCCCACAGCTGATTTTAACCCAACTTGTCTGAACAGGCAATAAGTACACTCTCACCTCATCCTTGCGTATTTTATTTCAGTTCATTGTCATGCTTAAAGATGTGAGCCAAATGTGCCAGCAATTGTTTTATTAAAATATACATACTTCAATTTGTAATGCAGTCTCAGAAACTGCTGTATCTAATCCCATAGCTAAAAAATCCTAGTTAGGCCCTAGCATTGCAAAAGCCACTAGTGAATTCTATGTGAAAAAGCAGGGATTGGTGATTTGCACCTATCATTTCATTAAGTATGAAGAAAAGGCAAACCTTAAGAAGCCTTGATTTGATAAAGCTGACAACTTTTACAGCTTCAGCAACAACTGATTTCCACTCATCTAGCAGGCTGTTTGTTATGAGATTATTAGGACGTAGGAAAAAGTGTGGTTTAAACATGTGGGTTTTAATTCTGCACATTCAACATGAAGCAGTCTGAGGCACAGGCATAACTGCTAATAATCCTTCAAAAATTTGTCCACACTGCACTTAACCACTCTGAAATCAAAAACTGGTGACCAACTCTTGTGTCTTGGTACACAGGACTAAACTCTTATAACAAATGCATGTGCATCAACAGGAAATGAGTAACAAATTACTGTGAATGATCAAAGTAGGAGAAATAGACCTAATGAAGATGCTTTTCCAAGTGCTGTACCATCTAAAAAAGGATAGCTAACTGTAGTATTAGAAAATCAGCAAAGATCATTTACAGTTCACTAGGTCTGTTGAGTCACAACTGCTGGTGAAGACAACAAGCATTCAGACTCTTTTCTCCAGAATCACATAAGAGATATCTACATATATAAAGCACAAAGG
>JAUTXX010269722.1:0-14178 GCA_032273605.1 Panulirus laevicauda | reverse complement strand
GAGGAGGAGGCAGCAGGAGGAGAAGGAGGCAGAGGGAGGAGGCAGCCGGAGAAGGAGGAGGAGGCAGCAGGAGGAAGAGGCAGCGGGAGGAAAAGGCAGCAGGAGGAAGAGGCAGCGGGAGGAGGAGGAGGAGGAGGAGGAGGAGGCAGCGGGAGGAGATGACAGGGGGGAGGAGGAGGCGGCGGGAGGAGGAAGAGCTGTCGGGAGGAGAGGGAGGAAGGAAGCGGGAGGACACAAGACATTTACAGCTGGGATGAAATAAAATAAATCATTAACAAACTGTTTATTAAAAAAGGTTTACTGTCATGTTACAGTTTTTATGACTTGTAATTTCTGTAAATATTTAAGTAATATTACAGGAAGTATGGATTTGTATCTACTATAACTTCTTAAAAAAGTCGAATTCTTTATTAAAGAAAAAATATATATATATAATACAAGATACTATTACACATGGGATAAATTACATGAAATTGCAAAATAAAAATTTTACTAGGGCACAACGTGAAAATATAATATGTGATTTTCCGTCTGGTAAATGGACTATAATAACACTTACGATTCATATATTCATCTGACAATGGAAAAAGATCAACATCTGATCCGTAGTAGTCTATGATTTAAAGAATATTCAAACTTCATGACTTTTATATACTTACAAGTGAAATACATAAACAGAACCAGAAAAGACAAGAACTTTGACCAGACTTCCATCATGGAAATCAGCAGGTTTTTATTTATTCAGAGGCGGCATCAGGAATGTACTTTCATTGATTTCAATATTGCCTACCATTGCCTCTCACCCACAGCCCGCATATAAAACAGCATATCCTTGTCTTGTACAAAAAATTATATAAACTCTTTTTACTGGTTATGCAGGGAAGTGTAATGGACAGACAATGAGGAGGAATATGAGTGTGTGCAGATGGATCACTCAGTGGCACCAATAAGTGCCACCTGTGCCAGTCGCGCGTACCGGCAACTCAGTGGCACCACTAAGTTGCGCAACTCAGTGGTCTGTGTGAATGGGTTTGCTGCAGAGAAACGCAATTGCAAAAATACAGAAACATATCTGCTTTATTTTACTTTACAGAACCTATTTCTTTGAAGTTTGGTACGAAAATCTATCATCACTGGAATAGAACAACAACCAGCGATCTGGGACTCGAGGTGCAATGAGCACAGCAATAAATTATCATGGGAGGAGCTGTATGACATTTTTGTACCACACTTCAAAAAAAAGGGATTCTGCAAAAAGAAATAATGTAGGTATGTTTCTGCATTATTTCTTTTAATATGTTATCTACAATTCTTTACAGACAATGCATCTATTGTAAAATTTGGAATAAAATAAAATATAAAAGGAAAATCTATCATCTTACTCATGATTAAAATGCAAAATCAAAACTTTTTACTCTGTTTATTTCTAATATAAATTAACAAACATTACCTCAATCACAACAGACTGTTAAAAACAAAACTAATATTAGGCTTGTGAAAAATACGTCAATTACTGATCATCTTCATGCTAAAAGATTAATACAGCTTCACCTTCATCCACTCGTATAACATTCAGTGTTTCTAACTTTATACCATGCCTTTCTCTTTCAAAGTTGTGTAATGTGCGACACGCCTTTATGATAGTTTCAGGATTCGATACATTTACATCCAATGGCCGGTGGAATATACACCACTTATTTGGAACAATGCCAAAAATTGCTCTTGACAGACGATAATAAAAAATTTCCTTTTTCTGAGAAAGATTTTTGCCCCTGTACGGTCTTACCATACGAGATGAGAGACCAAACGCTTCGTCACCAATGAAGATGAATGGGAGCAGGTCTCCAACTACTGATACTGATCTGTCATCTGAGGTGTTAAAAGTATTTTCCGGCATTTTCTGAAAGAGCACACTATCAACACCAATATCAACAAAAGTAAACCTGTCATTAGAATCACACACAGCCAGTAACACCTTGGAAAAATACTTCTCAGAGTAAAAGTAGGTAGAACCACTGCCACATGCGTTGTGAGAGTGCATGTGGTCTTTTAATTATCTTTAACACCCAAAAATGGTGTTAAAGATTATTGGGTTGGTGGATGCAACTTATGTTGACAGCCTTAGTGAACCTGGCAGTTGATAAAGCTCAAACAACCATCTGCCACTTCCTTTAATGAGCTTCATATCTTTCCCACCTATTGCTCCTATGCAACTGGGAATACTGGCCTGGGACTCAATGCCATCAGCAATCTTGAGCCACTCTTTTTGTATTAATTCTGGAAAACAGAGGTCATGTAGATGCTGCCAAATTTTTTCACAGACATCAATGACAATCTCGTGAACAGTGCAAGTCCACATTGGAAAACATAATGTGAATGAACACCAATTGGAAAACAATAATGTAGGTCTGTAAATGAACACCCACCGGCAAATTATCTGGAACAAAGAAAAAAATTAACCAATGAAATCCATCCATGCCTACATTAGGATCACATTGCTCTACCGTCAATATATATGTTATGAAAAGTTTAAAAATGCGCTACCCAAATGCCCTTATCATTCTTGGGCAATTCTTCGTCTTTCTGTTTCTTTTCGGCTGTGGACCTGTAACGGAGGTGGAAGAGTTTGCAAGACTCCTTCGGAGAAAAGTTGGCAAGAGTCAAGAAACGTAAGTCCAGCTCCTCAGCAAAAATTTGGAGAAAAGAGTATATTCACTTTAGACAGCTTTCTTTCTTGCTGTCGATTTACAAGACCAGGCCACAAGAGGAGGGAGGTTCGGCAGGGGAGAGAAATCCAGAGGACGAAAACCAGTTACCTTCTCCTCCCCTTCTAATCATCAACATAGGCAGAGAAAAACACTAGCTTCTCCACCAAATGTTGCCAAAAAAACATCGAGAGGAAAGCAAGAGAAAAAGAGCTGATGATCCTGACAAGCTTTTCTTGCTTAAGTCTTCTACCTCACTTTAAAAGTGTCCAAGAATATGCCGAGCTAGAGGTTCAGGGGGAATTTGTAAATACACTCAAAAGGTACAAGCAAAATACAGCACTTGCCAGTCAGCAATTTCCTCCCACACCAACTCGCTTCTTCCCTGGTCTAACTTCATCTGTGAGTCCAGCTACACAGTCTCTTCCTCTCCTGTACAGTACAAGTCCAACTTCTCCCAAACCTTGGCGAACCCTCCTTCCAATCTTTCATCATTCTTCCCAAAATCCCCAACCTTCAGCTTCTGCAGGATCACCGGTCTTATCACAACTACAACCAATGCAAATTGAGAGTCCATCTCCTGATTCAACTGCAGCTAGACAAGCAATATCCCCACTGTGTGACAGCTAAAGCATTTCTAATGAGTATTTCCCCTAATAAATTTCAAAGGACTTTACCTTATCATATTTATAGTATTACGAGTAAAATTATCTCTGAACAAAATTTTATGAAATGAATAATTTTAGTTCTCAAAATGAAAACGTCACTGCATCCAACAACGCATAAATTAGCGAGCAGCAGAAACAAAATTAAATGAATAATGAAGGTCTGTGGTTACCTCTCTCTCTCTCTCACACACAAATACAAAACCAGTGCTATCTTCTTTTAACAAAACAACATTCTGATACAAAGTCGCCTTGTTGTGATTGTGATTCTCTCCTCCACAGGGATACTACTTCTTGTGTTTGAAAGTGTCTGCAACATTCTAAAACGGTTAAAAGACTTGGCATTGTCCACTTTTAGCTCGTTCGTTATCGTACAAAACTGTCCGACTGCCGACCGTTCAAATATCTTTGGATTCGTCCGTGGTGACTGTCGTTGTCTAAGACATCTTTGTAGAAGAAGAGCAAGGAGAACGGTTTCCTTATCAGAATACATGATCAAACTGAAAGAAAATTTTGGCAGTGATGCTTCTCTGCAGCAAACCCCTTCCCACGGGCCACTGAGTTGCTGGTACGCACGACTGATGGATGCTAATTAGTGGTGCCACCGAGTGGTCCATCTGCGAGGGCCCTAATATCATTTATTCTATATAATGCTCTGTTTAAATTAAATTATGCTATTACATGATCCTAAAATAACTAAGTTAAATATGACGTGTTTTTTAAGATACACGAGCAGAAACATTATTCAGCTACTATGTAAACCACTTAAGATGTAATCGTAAACATATTTTCTTCACTGTCCCTTTGTTTCGTTATACTGGCAAGAAGTCTTGCCTTGAAAATAGCCACACACAAAATTTGCATTTACATGACTGTGAATGATGCATTCACACAATCAGTCTTATGTTCTTTCATGTGTATGTATACATATTAGATAGTAACACATGGAAGAAGATACAATGTTATCTATTCCTTAAAATTATGTTTTGGGTTTATGAATAATACTTTATATATACATTGTTACATTGGTTAGCACCTGTACAGCAGATAATTGAAAAAATATGACCATAACAAAGTGAAAAATAACTGGCAAGTTTGTTTGAATGTCGGCCACTTAATACATGGCCCAGCACTTGTAACATCTACCCTGTTGCAAAGCAGCTCATGCATGACTTCATGTAATTGGTCCAGCAAGTATGGAACACAAGAGGTATATTTTAAAATATCACTAGCTTTCTTTACAATGTTACTTTCAAAAGCAGGGCAATATGTCACACCATACATTCAATTGACCCAAGATGAATGATCAAATTAATGCATGTAGTACTTATCAGAAACACTAATCACATTTTTTCTGCAGTTTCCTTACAAACTTTTAGTAACGTATCACAGCACTGTGCCACTTGCACAATTACAGTACAACCATACCTAAATTGCTTAGTGTCAATGTTATTCTTTTGTGTTACTGGGTCTCTTCCTGAAATTGTAGGTTTTAACAAAATGATTGTGAGTGTTATGTGCACTCCTGGATATTCTACTTTCCCTAGTTGGGGATATTTCTTTCTTCTGAGATAAATTTTGTGAAGTACTCTTGGAGTTACTGCTACTGAGGAAATTATTGGTGGCCTCACTAGGGGCCTTCTGGGAACCACTGGATATGCTGATTGTAACCTGGGCATCCGACCCTCCTACTTCCACACTCACTCTGTTGGGTCCGAAGGTAAGCAACCTCTAAAATGATCCATGATTATGGCAAATGAAATATTAAATTTACTAGAAAGTTAAGGAACATCAAATATTAGACTTATAAGAATTTAAGAGCCATTCAAACTAAACTTGTGAAGCAATAAGTAATTCCAATTACTGTATATATTGCACATATAATCAACTATCTATTCAATATAACTTTTAGTCTCAGAATCAGCCATCTGGTCATGATTAAACCTTATACACAAATAAAATCACGACTAATAAATAATTAAAAGCTATGGGCAAGTTTTAAAACTTTGAAATTTAAAAACCATCAAATTGGTGCGTGAAAACTTTACTTGTCTGTTTTCTATATTAAACAGAGTACACAGATCAAAAGTATTCTTTACATTCCCTCAACTCAACTATCCCAAAACCTTTAATTTTGGAGGCTACATTACAAGATACAGTGAAGTGCTTTGAAACATGTTACAATATTACTGAATCTTGAGGAATTTTGAGTTGATGATCATATTATTTATAACCCTTACTACTGTACAGCTGTTAACCATAACCCCTTTAAGGAACAAACTCTCACAGAATACATTTGTACTTATAACATTTCCTCAGTTTCCAACAGTTATCACTTACCATTAAGTCCTTTGAGACAACCAAAAGACTAAGAAATAATAATAAAAAAAAAAAAATCTACACAACTAAGAATACACAATAAAACTTTGGTGAAGAGAAGTTGTGCAAATAATCGTAAGATAATCTGCAACCCAAAATATGTAATATGTCCCATACCACAAGATATACTTGTGTTGAACGAAACAATTTTTTTTATAACAAATGCTGATACGGAAGTGCCTGACCCCAGGTGCTTTATATACATATACCCAAACAAGGATATGTTTTATAATAATAATTCCCAATTCAATATTCAGTGAATACATGCTTGGCTAAGAGTCTACATATATCTGTCTTGAGGTCTAAATGGCAGACTGCCAGACACAGTAGTTGGAGGCATCATTCCTAAAGGATTAAAGAGATTCTGCAGTGCTGGTGGAAGGGAGTAAGGATTTGGGTTGAGTCCTGCAGCAGCTACAGCAGCAGCAGCAGCGGCAGCAGCAGCCGAAGAAGCGGGCTGCATGTTATATGTTGGTGAGGTGGCTAATGGGTCCTGTGGGGTGGGAGGCAGGACAGTGGAGGAATTGGTATTTGAGGAGGATATAGTTCCTGTGGAACTTGAGGAAGAAGATAAAGCAGTTATTGTAGTATGTGGCACTGGACTGCTGCTGCTACTGCTGCTGCTTGTGGCTGTAACTGGAGGAGTGCTTCTAGACGTGACATTGATGACTTGTCGTAATTCAGTAGGGCCAGAGGTAAAGGTAGAGGAAGAGGGTGAGGAAGAGGTTGACACAACAGGAGTAACTGAGATTCCTGTGGGAAGTGGAGATGGTCCCTGGTTTGGTCTACGAGGAGGAGGAGATGGGGATGATGCAGGGCTGTCCAAGCAAATCACTTGGGGACTCACTGACCCAGAAGATGGAGGGGAAAAAGCTGCACCTCCACTGCCTCCTGCTGGTGTCAACAGTCCACTGGTACCGTTAGATGAGGCTGCACATGGGAAAAGAATATTTTTTCTAAAGTCGATACATTCAATAACCAAAGACTTTTTTAATCACAAAACAAATACAGTAATATAATTACTTTAAAACATTGTACGTACAACATTATGATGAAGGACTCAGGAAACCTGATTTTATATATAAAACAAAACCTCTTATTCCAAATTTCATGCAACAACATACTAAGTGTAAATACAAACTGCATTGTTATATCTGAGTTAAAACTTCTAGTACATATGGCAAACAATTAAGAGAGAATAACAATCTGAACAACAGACTGAAATCATGCCTGTGTGGTTATTATTCATGCCGAAACTAAAAGAAATTGGAGAATATAAGGGTGGTTAACTCTGAAATCAGATAACAACCAGGAGAAAAAGCTCTGACATGCAGCATTGCCAGTCTGCAGCTGCCTAATGTTTCATTATTGTAATGCAGCAAGCTTTATGCTTCTCATTATCACAAAAATAATTTTTGAGGAAAAAGTAACAGAGGAAATGTGTATTCTAGTAAATAAATAGCTTCTCCTAAATGGACTAGCCTATCTTTTACCCCATTTCCCACCATGGGCAGGATATAGTTATTAGTTTTTCTTTTAACCACGATAACTACAATTTCAGATTTCTTTCTTATTCTATTCACAGAATCTTTTCTCTAGTCTCTGGCATTTTGTTCAGACTGCTTACATGAAACTTACCATTCTGATAAGTATAAAATCATTCAACAAAACTTAGTAAATCCTATCTGCCCCTTTCCTGTCAGTTTTTGCTGACTTCTCCCCAGTACATTCTAATAGTAAATCTTTGTAGTGAATCTTCACTATTAACATATCTGATATCTAATTCCAATAATCTACATATACAGCTTGCAATATATTCATATTCCACTTCAAAGTTTCAATTAAGTCCATAAAATTTGCTAAAGAAATCTTATCATTCTATAACCTTTAGAGTTCCTGCAATCCTTCTCATTACTTATCCTCCCGGCAAGATGTTATTTTTGTTGGTGCACAAGTTGCTAAAAACATTAAGCCACATTTTGCCACTATCACACTATTCAATCCCAAAAGTTTTCATGCATCTAGTATACACATTCATGTCTCCCCTTCACACAGTTCATGTACAATTCAACTGGAAGAGCAGGATTTCAATCCCAAATGTTAGATAAGCTCTTTAAAATCTACTTAAGATTTTAAGATGGATAAGGATTTGTTTAATCATCAACTGTTTAAAATGAAACAAATTCAACATTAGTTTCTTTAAGAATCTAAAAACTAGCGTGGTACTATTTGTGATCGACATTATTTTCCATCCATAACTGTAATGTCATAATATGTTTCTCAAAGTGTTCAACAATTTCTGGGTGTGCTAACAAACTTTGAATCAACATATATATATATATATATATATATATATATATATATACTGATCGAATGTCATCTATTTTTTCTATTATAAAAATCTGAAATACAGTAACAGTATTTATCTCCATACTTTAAACAGTGGTGTAATGATTTTCCTTCATCACATAATACAAGTAATTTCCATGCATATGCTTTCTCCATCATCTCATCCAAGCTAATTATAACTATGCTGCTCTTTTTGAGAGCTGAAAGACTGATGAGTATAATGTAATTTACATATCAAGTACCAACAAATTTGGAAATAATTTCAAACATCCAATACTCCTTATTCTACTTTTTGTTGGCAACTGTCATTAAATGAGTTTTTATTGTTTTACAACCAAAATGGATTTTGCTGTTGTAAGTACCAATTGAGGCAACTATGTAATAATGTACAGTAGTTACATCCCATTTTCAAAGTATGAGCCTTTTACATCATAGATCTGACCCCTTTATATACACAACAAACACTAAAGTAATCATAATCTCTGCCGTCTACGATCGCAAAACAATCTACATGGGAAAGACTGGACACATTACAAGGCTCCCTACACCAGAAAAATACATTCACCTCAGTAGCATAGACTGTAATCCACCAAGTGGTACATATACCTCGCACAGTACACTAGAGTATGGAGGTCCCTAAACCAAGAGGAATATGTACACCACACTCCACACCAATGTACAAGGTACTTACAAGAGAGGGATTTCCTAAAGACGAGTCGTTTCCCTGGGTCAACTTCCCCTACGCACCAAGAATCGTTTGACTTAGTGCCCTCTGCAAGCGCAAAAGTTTTTGGTAATTTTACTAGCTCCACCATACTCTGCATGATCTGCTACAGCAGACATATAAAAGAATGAACCATACCAGTAACTTGCCTGAAGTACAATCAGTTCCTCCTTTTATACTTAGTAAAAGAATACAATAAAATGAAAATCAATCAGTTTCATCAAGTAGAAATATCTGTACTTAATACAATATTTATTTTGAGAGATGTTGCAACTGAAGTCTAGCTAGCTCAGAGCACGGATATTTTCCTCATACAATTCCATAACCATAAAAATCCTGAACACTTTCCAAGAGAAAAATGCTACCTCCAAACTCTGATTTTAAGAGAAAAGAAATGCCCCTAGCTCTTCCAGTTTTCAAATTATCCACTATGGGTTGTTTAAAAATTTCATTTTACTATATACAGTACCAACTTACATGGAACTCATTTTAAGGCAGGTCATGTAAACAAAGTTGATTATCAATACACTACTACTCTTGCCTTCAAATCTAATTAAAAAGGATGCTTATACCCCATTTAACACCAAGCAAATTAGGTTTCATATCAATTATCATGTGCTGTGAGCTCCACTTGTGCACTTAAAATTACATGTATCTTGTTACCAATGAGACTGAGCATGTAAAAAAAAAAATAATCAGCATATAAGAATTAGACTCGGAATGTAAGAATGTGAGATAAATACTAAATAATCAGAAACAAGTGTAAAACTGTATAAACATCACTGACAACAAACATTCATATAGCACAATAATGCACAGAAGCTTGATAGAGAATATAGCTAAGGCTGATAGGATATTCAAAGCATCGAGAATAAAAGTAAATAAAAAGGAAAGAATGTTGAATAATGATGTGGAATCTCACCCACAGCTTGAACCAGTATTGACTACTTTTATTGAATTCAATTAAGCCAACTATTTACCTCTATTAACCTGAGATATTTTCATACCAAACTGCCTTAATGAGGGACAACTGAACAATGTCCTCATTCGCAAACACTCATTCTTGCTGACTCGTATAATAAAAGAAAAACTACTTCATGACTGATAATCTCATTGTCACCAAATCTCCCCTCCCCCCCTATATAACACATCAATCCATTTCATTTTAACCAATACATGCCTCTCTCTCTTCTTTAATGTACAGGCCTTGATATCCCAAAGCCTTCACTCTATCCTTCCATCTCCTTCATAACTGTCCCCTACTCCTACTTTCTTCAACTTTTTACGTAAAGATCATCTTAGTCCTACGGTCCACATGGACCCCCATGATTTCATGCACTGCCACATCCACTTTCAGATACCTATTGCAATCCACTTCTTTCAGGTGCTCCTAGTTAAACTTACAGTCAAACTATCCTGTGTCACCCTCATGTTACACCTCATTACCTTAATTTTGTTTGCATTTACCCTCAACTTTCTTGTATCAAATACACAGTCGTTCGTTCCTAAGCTCTGCCACCAGCTTTAAGAGTTTCTTCCTACAGTCTACCACCAGTCATATCATATATAAAAAGCCAATGGGGATACCATGGACTCTTGCAATTATCTCCCTTACAAACTCTACAACTCACTTCCAATTCCAAAGTTCCATTTGCTTCAATATCCACTCCCATTTATCAAAAACAATTCACTTCCTCCAAATTTTCTCCACTCAAACTCACATCCCAACTAACCTGTCCCTCTACCTTGCTAAACCTAACAAACTTGCTTTTATTCACATTTACTTTCAACTTTCTCCTTTCAAACACTGTTCTAAGCTCAGTCACCAACTCCTGCCACCACTGCTGTGTTATCCGAAAACAACAATTGGTTCATTTCTCAGGCCTGCCTCATCCCTTACAGACTGCACACTTACCCCTATGTCGAAGACTCTTGCATTCATTTCATCCATTAACAAATTAAACAGCCATGGTGACATTATACACCCCTGCTGCAGACAAACCCTCGTTTAGAACCATTTACTCTCCTCTCTTCCTGCTCCTTGATAAAAAAAAAATCTGTTTCTAACAACTTTCCTCAGACAACATATATTCTTAAAACCTTTTACAAGGCATTTCTATCACGGGCTATACATAAGGCTGTTCAGAGGAGAGCAGATGTGTTCAAAATTAAATGTTTCAGGACAATATGTATTCAGAGATGGTTTCAGAAAGCAATGAAAGGGTAAGAGAGAAGTGTAGTAATTAAATGAGTGTGGTTGAGAAAGCTGACATGGTTTGGACATTTGGAGAGAATGAGCGAGGAAAGGTTGAGAAAGAGGATATACATGTTAAAACGGGGTGGGCTGGGGGAAGATGAGCAGAATGGGCAGACCAAATTGGAGAAATTATGATGGAATGAAAGACAGACATTTTGAGCAATTGGGTCCTGAACAAGTAGGAGGGTGAAATGTGTTTATGGGAGAATGAATGGGAATGATGAGGTATACAGGGGTTGAGTGCTGTCAATTGTCTGAAAAAGGGCATGTGAAGAATCTAGAGTAAAACAGGGAAAGGTATGTGGGGCTTGGTTATGGATAGGGGGCTTTTTCGACATACATCAAAACCATTTCAGCACATCCTCTTCAGCTCTCTCAACTATACTCTTTTAATACCACGCCTCTCTCTTACCCTTCAATTCTCATTTGATCAAACCACCTCACACCACAGAGTCCTCAAACATTTCATTTCTAACATGTCTACTCTCCTTTGCACAGCCTTACCTAAAGCCCATGCGTCATCCATATAATATAGTTGGGACTACGATTCCATCAAACACATAAACATTTTACCTCCTAGATAGAGCTCTCTTTTTCAAAACATTATTCAGCACTTCTAGAACCTTTGCCCCCTCATCCACCCTATGATACTTCCGCATACACAGTTCCATTCACTGCAATGTTCACTTCCAGGTATCTAAAACACATCACTTCCTCCAAATTTTCTCTATTCAAACCCTATTTAACTTTCCCCTCAACCTTGCTAAACCCAATAACCTTGCTTTTATTCACATTCACTCTAAACTTCCTCCTTTCACACACTCTTCCAAACTCAATCACCATCTTCTACAGTCTTTTACTCAAATCTGCCATCAGTGCTGTATCATCAGCAAATATCAACAGACTCTCTTTCCAAGCCCTTCACAGACTGAGTACTCACACCTCTCCCCAAGCTTTGGAACTCGCTTCCTTCTCGTGTCTTTCCCAATAATTATGACCTGGCACATTTCATAAGACAATTTTTTTTTCTTTGTCAAAAATTCTTAAATACTTTCCCATCTTTTCTTTTTGTTTCATAATTCTCTATATTTCAATACGGGATTGGCCTTGATGTGGACTTTTGTCCATGACTGGAAAAGAAAAAAACACTCATCCATGAACATACTGAACAACCATGATGACATCACAGACCCATGCCATAAGCCAACCTTCAATTGGAATGACTCACCCTCTTCTTCCTTCTCGTACACATGCCTTACATCAATGATAAAAACTCTGCTTCTAGCGGCTTTCTCACACACCATATATTCTTTCAAACTTCCACATGGCATCTATATCAATCCTAACATAAGATTTATCAAAGTCCTTAAATGTTACATACAAATCTATCTGTTTTTCTAAGTATTTCTCATATATATTTTCAAAGCAAACACCTGATCCACACATACTCTACCACTTCTGAAACCACACTGCTCCTCCCCAATATGATGCTCTGTTTGTACCTTCAACCTTCATCATGTATACTCAACAAACTTATACCACTGTCATTTGAACATCTACTCTCATACATGCAATCTGCCAATCCTCAGGCATTCACCAGGATCCAAACATAAATAAAAAATCTGTGCAACCAATCAGAAACACAGTCACCCCCTTTCTTAATAAATTCAACTGCAATACCATCCACTCGAGCCATATTTTTACACGTAGTAGTTGGTAGGCAGCCACCAACCAGGTAGATATATTATTGGTGATACCCATCTGGGCATCAGGAGGGTTAGTGATGGGTATGTTACGAGCCAGCACTTCAAGATGCACTCCTCTGACATAAATAGCCATCTTTTCACTCTGCCTCACCCATATGTGGGCAGCAGGCATTCTGTCCATATACATAGAAAATTAGACAAAATTTCACTCACAATTCATTCTTTGGAACTCTAGATTTTACTGCAGTGAGTGCTATACCTTAGTCCTGCCTTTTGGCAAAAAGGTAGGAGCAATAGATAAATGTTGTAGGTGAGTACATTGTGCAGGAGCATTATGTAGAAGTAGTAGTATGTACAAACATTTGGTAGGGGCATTAGGTACAAGTAGTAGGTTGGAACATTAGGTATACATATTAGGTAGTAGTAGTCGGTAAGAACACTAGGTAGGAGCTTCTTGAATTACTGCACTTGAGTTGGCCTTTGCCAGTTCCCTGTAAAGGTTAAGGTCCTAAAGGCTACGAAGTGGCACTGTAGTTCACCAGTTATGACGACTCTTTTGCCAAGGCCACCCTAATGAGAGAGTTCCCGGGAAGAATGGACATCTGAGATATAGACAGAAAGATACACCGTATATACTCATCTATAAGTCTACCTCGTGTATACGTCAACCCTTGATTTTTGGTCAAAAAATCATTAATTCATGATATGCCACGTGTATAAATATACCAAAGTTTTTGAGGGGAATGGAACAACAAATTAGGGTAATAAAGAACTATATTTTATGGTATAAAAAACTCATTTCAGACAAACCTCAGTAAAAAAGACTTTACATCCTATATCTGAGGGTTACTAAGCCTGAAACACTGAGTACCAAAGGCAAACTGTGTGCCATTTATCATCATGGCACTTTACAGTGAAACGCAGTTTCAGCAAAAATATTATATACTTCCATTTAAGCACCTATTCAAGTCAATTAGGATAGAATACTGTAATACAATTTCTTTTTTAATAAATGAAAATCATTCAAACAGCAATTATGGCGACATTTTGTGAACAACGAAAGAATGCAAAAGTTGATTGTTTTCGTCATTATTTTATCCCACTCTCCACTGTATTGCATACATCATTTCAGCAAAAATATTACAATTCTGTAAATGCATTTCATCAAGCACAGTATGAATAGAATATCATTGTACTATAACAGTATTATAACCAAAAGCTATTAAAAAAGTGAGTAACGCCTCTTGACCATCGGAAGGTCAGGAAGTCTTTTGTTTTTGTCATGCATTCTATCCTATCTCACAATGAAATACATCGTGGTTTGACCGAGTAAGTAATAATAGGGTAAGAGAGATGTGTGGTAATAAAAAGAGTGTGGTTGAGAGAGCAGAAG
>JAUTXX010269611.1:0-14179 GCA_032273605.1 Panulirus laevicauda | reverse complement strand
ATATAGGCGTGTGTGTATGTGATTACTAATTTGCATCAATGTATCAAACAACTTTTCAAACTTCAGTATGCTGTCCACATTCACAACGTAGGTTAGTCTATTTCATTCACTCGCTCGTACTATAAAAGTATTCTAAGTCTTTTCAGACAAATTTCTAGATTATATTTTTTGTTTTCGTTGCTCTTGTTCTATTTTTACATATCATAAAGAGTTGTTATCTGTACGTCATCAAACTGGCATAAAAGCTTAGAGGTTGCGATCAGGTCGCCCCATACTTTTTTATTTACAATGGTCGACAAAGTTCAGTCTTGTCACCTTTCCCTTTACCTCACAATTCTCTCAACTATAGTATCATCTTAGTTGTCCTCCTCTGGGTCTTCTCTGTTTGTTCTTTGCGGTGTGTGTTTCTTTAAGTGCGCTGTGTGTATGCGTGCAGGGTGAGGGGAAGACATACCCTGGCAATATGTTCCGCCTGATAACACCACTGGAGGCAGGCAGACGCTGGGAGGACGGGGATGGGTTGGATGTGGGACGGATCACATGTCATTACATTAGAACCTACACACATTTCCCGAGATTGCCTGGGATCTGCCAGGTTTGTCAAGGGATAGCAGGATTGGCCATGAGTACGCGTGGTTCACCGGGGGGGTTAACGAAGCCCAAAAAGTGTTGGAGGGGTTAGATACGTTCACTCAAGACTGCCTGAAGTTACCAACATTTGTTTTGTGTCAAGAGTGTTACTTGGAATCACTAAAGATCCTCAAGGGTCTGGAGAGCTTGTCTGAGGTTAGAAAGGATCGCTAGGAATCACCAGAGTCTACCAAAGGGTCGGGGGGTCTTGCCGGGAGTCAGGAGCGAGTAAGTGAATTACCGTTGTCCTTTCTATTGGGTCACTCCTGTGTAAATTGCATTCTGGAATCCATCCCTCAGTCTCTCTTTAATCTTTTACGTAACCTTCCCTGAAGGCTGAAAATTCTGTACTGGCCACGCTATCAAGCCACTAACAAAAGGAACACTAATTTGTATACCATCGAAGTCTTCGATTCTTGACAAATTTTTAAGACTATGATACTTCTGAGGGTGCGTGTGTGTGTCTCTTGTATTTCCATAACGAAGGTTCTCATGCCCGTGCAGTCTGATTGGAACATTTATGACTGGTGTTGTGATTCACATCAAGGTCTGTATACGTTGTGTATCTGATGATGGTCTGGCAGGCACTTCTGGCTTCACACATCCGATGGGAACAGGCTGAAGCACACTCTCCCTGCCACCAGGTGGGCACATCATTACAAACTGAGGTACTTAACGCCCTCTACATGATAGAAAACACTTACATCAGCAACAATATTTGCTTTTACTTAGCATAATGC
Organism: Panulirus laevicauda; assembly: GCA_032273605.1. Lineage (NCBI taxonomy): Eukaryota > Metazoa > Arthropoda > Malacostraca > Decapoda > Palinuridae > Panulirus > Panulirus laevicauda. The sequence continues at coordinate 12,809 of JAUTXX010269611.1, read as the reverse complement.
AACATTTCCATGGGAGCTGAAAATTCAACTGCCCCCCCTACAGTTTGCCCGGCTCTCCTTCTCTGTATTTCCTCTCAAAATCTTCCACCGTTTCTTCTTGCCGAATTTATGGCGCATTTTAACTTAAATGTTGGCACTTAGCAGTCTTTCCTGCTTGTCCAGCCAAGTGCGAATGATTCTGGAGAGGAGAATGAGAGTCAAAGCTTTCAAAATTTTCCATGTATAAATCATACTTCTTTCGACTGCGCTCCTAAAGAAAAATTACGTCTGAATCATTTTTTTTCTTTTCATTCTAGGCCAGCGTCAATTAGGGCTTATCTTATTCTACAAGCTGGGAATGATCTTTGCATAACTACACAATTTCACGCGATCTGAAAGGTAATTTTGGAAAAAAAAAAGAGAAAGGTAATCTGGAGACTGCTAATGATATGAAGAGTGCCATTAAGGGATTTGCGTCCGTTTAACTTGACGGTGTGCCAAACCCTGCCAAGCATCTATCTCTACGTTTCTCTTTCATGATAAAATGAGTTGTATGTTTCTGGTACGTTCAAGGACTAAGCCTATCTCCCATGACCAATAGCTTGTCTTCGGCGTTCTTGCGTAACCCCTCAAGTGTTCCCCCGGCAATAAGAGCTGTATGCTTATTCTGGTATTATCCACAGAGGACGATTAGAGACTTCGATACGTGTTCTTAGCTTTATCCGCAAATGACGATAAGAGACTTCGATACGTGTTCTCATCTACGTCAGATAAGAAGAGAAACAACAGAGGTGTCATTAGCCATGTTTTTCACCGTGGACGCATTTCTGTAAGCCTTGCTTACAAGATGTTACTGAGATCTATTTATCAGGAAGCTGAATATCCTTCCTATTTTACTAGCTATTCCCGGTGTGCGGATTTTGTGGGTCACATCAGGCCAACAACTGTCGTAGGCTTCTTTTTTTTATTCTGTTCGATCAAGTTCAAGTTTCTGTTTCAAATATTTTATCCGCAAGAAAAAGGGACCGTCCATGAAAGATTAATGCTGCTTGACCCCCACTGCATCTTTAATTTCAGATTACAGATGGTAGGGGCATGAACTGTATGAAGCAGCGCTGCCTGCGAGTATGATAACTGTATGATTCCATAAAGTCAATCAACTCACACCTCTGCAACCCTCACAAGAATTCTCATGAGAAGTGACGATAATGTTCTTGGTTCAGTAACTTTTTTTTGGGAACTCCTTTGCTTGCCTACTTTATGGAATGAGGCTGAGAGCGTTTTACACTTAACGGGATTAAAACGAGTCCACTCTCTCTTACGGGGATGTTAAACTCACGGTAACGGTATTTTAAATTCCTTTAAAAAAAAATTGCAGGAGTCTGACAATATGCAGAGGCATACTGTCAATAGCTATCTCGGACTCCAATAGTGAAGTGGTGAACTCAGCCATGTGCAATATAGGGAATCAATGTATCAGAAGAAGACTCTTAAGGCAGTTCATCTTTAATGCGATTTCTGGGTCAATGAACACTGATCTATACAACTTCCACAGTGTCTTATTCATCTCCTGACTATCATCCATTTAGGGCTCGTCTCTGTTCTTAGGTGAACAATGGAACGCATGGTCCTTGATCTGAGCCCTGAAAATGCAAAGAAGTACTGTTTCAATTTCACTAATGCGTCCTTGCTCTTCCTTCCTCTGAATATATCTGATATCTTCACCTCTTCTGACCTTCTGACAGCTCTCATTTACTAAGCTACAGCTACGTGTCTAACGACTTGTTTCCGTCTCCTCAAAAAAGAAGGACTCAATGTGGTTCCAGTCTGGACTTTATGCTTCTCTTCTGAGTCGCTGTCTGTTATGTTTGTCCTCTCAGACATTCTGTAATTATGTTGTCAATTACGGGTGATTACCACTACTGCAGGCACCCCAGCTTTTACTTGCAGTTTACAGCTCAAAACATATTCACTCATTTCAAACATTGTGGTGGTGCACGTTGTGCTGTGGTGGCTTTTTATCTACACTTGTTAGCAATTTGATCCAATTGTAATCTTCATACAATACGTTTCAGCAAGTGACAATACGTAATGAGCTTACAATAACTTCACAAAGGCATATCCGACGTAATATTGTGTCATCTGTTGACAAAGAGCAAAGCTGTCACACAATCTGAAGAGTTCTATCTTGTACTATTTTCACAGAAGCTATCATGTAGAACGTTGTCTTCTACCGCTTTCCCTCTGGGATGTGATAGATTGAAGTCTCTAGAGGGGATTACATGTGGGAATGGGTTCCCAATATCACCAAGGCAAGATCCTGTGGCCCGAAACTGATCTATAAATTCCCTCTGTTGTCTCGAGTCCGGTGCCATATTGATCAGTGAAATAAATACAAGTTCACAAGACGCTAGACCCCCGTAGACACAAACCGTCCACTCACCCCCCGTAGACAAACACGAAGAACCCACCCTTCCTACCAGTATACTTTCTCCACAGATCAATCATCAAATAAAGTATGATTAAATGAGAATCATCCAATAAGTTGCCGATGCACCGTCGAAGCAGAAACCCAATCTGTATCTGTAAACTCGGAGGCTCTGGCTTGGTCTGAGGACTACCTCTTTACATGTGATGGCATCTGCCTTAACCCTCTATAACTGCTCGTCCTCTTGGTCTGAAAGTGTCCCCTTTACACGAGAGGACATCTGCCTTCGCCATGCTAATTACATGCCCTTTTCCTCACTAACCCTGGGCATCCTGATGCCACCTATACTGATGGCAAAATAATGTTTCAAAAGAAAGAGAGCAGCTGCAGCAGCGGCATGAGAGCCAGTCAGGTGAAGACCGCGGCTGCTGTAAGAACACCAAAGGACCTGGACATAAGGCAAGGAATTCCACGGCAGGAGACGAGCTTGGTCTCCGCGGGAGACATCACACTCCAGGGAAGGAGGCGTGGTACTCAGCGGGAGGCATGACACTCCAGGGCAGAAGGTATGGCATTCTCCAATACCTTCTTTCATATCCAAGGCGGCCATCTTTTTTTCTCTACGTATAATTACCTATAAGTAGTGTCTGGGGAGGGAGTTTTACATCCATTTGTTTCATCCGACATAGCTTTTGACTGAGGCATATTTTGCCCATGCCATGTCGGTCACAAGAAAAAAGTCGATGTGAAATCTGAATGACGATATGGTTGCTAACACCTCACGAGGAGGAACGAGGTCTTGTGCAACTGGCCTATAGGGTGGGTTTCACCCTAATCGTAAGTACAGGAGGTGCAGAAGGAATACATGGCCTAGTGGTGTGCATAGATTCGGTCTGTGAAGACCTGTGAGGGAGATGATGTACTAGTGCACAGAACCAGAATTATAACTGCACATGGCAGAGTGAGAGTTCACATGATAAAGAAAGCTCGGGTAGTCAGGTTAACATAAGGGAGGTGTTTGTGTACTGGTTAAGGGCACCTGGCAAGTGGAGGTACAATGGATGTACCAGGTACTCTCCTGGGCAGTAGAGGAGGATATTAAAGTTGAGTCACATGCAGCTGTTATTCTTCGCCACTCTGCACCTCATCCTCCCTCACTGTTACATGGGGTGAAAGAGCAGCAGGGGAGGGAGGGGAAAAAAAAATCAGATCGTAGCGGCAGGTAGTTGTGGTGGCGGCGGCGCCCACCTCAGCAGGAAATTGAAAGCATCTCTCAACATCCGCCGGTATGTAAAACGTCGACGCTACACGATAACTGAGCTGCCTCATCTCCTTTACCTGCCTTCACCGACACCCACGCCCAATGTGGCACATTTGCAGCTCCTACACTCGTTGAGGAGTGCCTCCCTTCCCCTCCTCAGGCCAACCTCCTGGGAGGAGGTACTCCTCAATAACTAGGTCGAAAGCAGACCTGACCTGATCAAAGTCCTCAATTCAATCAGCGACTCGAAACTGGTAATCTACATATCTAATGGCAGCGTAGGCAGCACCTGTAAAATATGGTGTGTGTCAGAGGGGCTCAGGAGATGTGGTACACTGCAGGGTGAGGAACCGAGGTTGCTGCAGCAGGACTGCCTCCTGTCCAAGCCTCGTCCAATATGTCTGCTCTCTCTCTCTCTCTCGCAAAAAACTCCCGTCTGACTTCTCTCTTCCTTTGTCTCTATTTGTGCTCTTATTCTTTTGTCTGGCTCAGTCTATTTCTTCCTCAAGATGTTTATCTTTTTTTTCCTCAATCTTTCCTACTCTCTGCCTGTCTTTGTATACTTCTGACTTAAAAGCCATCCAGTTATCTTTCTCTCTCTTACACACACATACAGATGAAAGAGGAAATCAGGGAACTGAGAAATATATTCAATGGTCCTGATAAAATCAAATCAACTGATGGAATTCAGACGGAATGTAACTCGAGGAAAGAAGGTGCAATGAATGAAAAGCGTCACAGAAAAAGGTTAGAGGAGTTTTCTCTGGATATCCTCGAGATAGGACAACAAAAGAAAATGCTCTCAGCACAGAGACCGGCGACTGCTGATAACTGAGGGCTGGGTGCAGCAGAAAACTCTGGGCCTCACGAACAGAAACAGAGGGTATTGGATGATGCACTGGGAAGAGAGATCTGGGAACAATGAAAAAGAAAGACAAAGAATATTACTGAAACTGTAGAGAGAGTAATATAAACTGTTAGACGTAGAAAAAAACAGGAAAGGATACAGTCTGTTTGTTGAAACAATGAAACAAAAAGACACAGAATACTGCTGAAACTGTAAAGAGTAATATTCACTGTTAGGCGTAGAAAAAAGAAAAAAAAAACACAGGAAAGGATCCAGTCTGTTAGTTGGAAGAATTAAAATAGTGCAGAGCATTTAGGTAAAACTTAAGACATGTAGGCTGGCGAGTCAACATCCAGGTAATTAGCTGGCAAATGGGCTGCAAGAAAAGTAAGAACATTAGTTAAGTAGGAGGCAGAAGGACGTAAATTCGCGATGAGTTTTGGACTGGCAGAAGTCCATATTCCAGCCAAAGACGAAAGACTGAAGGAAGAAACGGGAGTCATGACAAAAGACTAGAGGGCTTAACAGCCACAACAGTACCTCAAGAGACGTCAGGAATATTACGTGACGGAAATGTTAGATTGATAATAATTTACACAAATGCAAATGAACAAGAAGTAAATGGGGAAAAAAAGCTAGAGTTCAGTGACTCAATTAGGGAAAGCGAAACCCGACACTGATGGAGCACGGAGGAACAAAACTCATTAAAGGGATAAGGTCTGACTTACTCTATCCAAGAAAATAAATGACAGTAAGCAGGCAAAGATACGATGAGGAGGAGGAGGAGACTAACCCCTCTTTATAAGGAACCGCTTTGCTTCAAGAAATACTGGTAGGTAGAAAATCCAAACAATTACCTAATGGTAAGATTAACATGTGAAGAACGGCACAGTAGTGTGGATAATTCATAATCCTCCCAAGAATTTCAGTGAACCAGAACAAAATTACTAGCGTAATGAAGGAACAATCAAGGACTGCAAGTGAAGCAGTTCAAAATGGTCTCCACAAAGACAGCACCGTTCTAATGAGGGATTTCGCTACTTGTGACACAGCCTGGGGGAATTTTGATCTTCATGAAGACACAGGTTTTAAGAGGGTATATAGGAATATTTTCTTAATCGGCATGTCACTAGGCACACGCAAGTAAGAGGGGTTACTACATCATCATTACAAGACCTTATCTTCGTACATAATAGCATGGATATTAAGGATATCACACACTAACTGAGCAAAGTGATGAGGTAATGACAGACTTTGATTCTGAGGTAAATGAGGATATAAATAAGGACAGAGATAAAAGCAGACTCATGGAGGATATCATCATGGAAACTACATAAACCAACTAATTTCTACAATGAGAACATAAAAAGGGAAATGGAGTTTAGTAGCCGTGCTACAGGTCGTTGTTGTGGAACATCCTGTGAAATTTACGGGTGGGGAAGGTTTAACAGATATAGTTCCGGGAAAGACGTCAAAAAGTAAAAGAGCTTAACGACGTACTTTGCGAGAGATATGGGCGGCACTTGAAAGGTATGAGAGCAGGGAAGGAGTAGCACTGGATAAGAATGGAGGGAGAGAGAAACTCTGAAAAGAATACTGTGGACATGCTACGAGATAGTCAAAAACTTTTCCATAAATTCATCAGGTTTATACTTCAGGTTGAAAAGCAGCTAATCTGGCTATGGGATTCAGATGCCAGAATTGTATATGATGTAACGATAAGCAAGACATTAAATGACTAGTTCAACAGTGCTTTCACACCAGAGGGAAAAAAAGGAGCAAATGTCAAACCCAACTCTAAGAGATGAGACCGGACGTTGCGCAGAACAATAAGAGAGGTCTGCAAAATAAGGGAAAGGTGATCAGAAAGCAAATGGACGACAACCTGCAAAATACCAACCAACTGAGCGAGAGAAAACGAGGATTCAGGGAAAGGAGGTCAAGTGTAACAAACCTCTTAAGACTCCTAGGCGAGGGTGAGGTCCGTTTTAGACAAAAATAGAAGGCTGGGTGGATTGTGTGTATCTAGAAGGCTGGGTGGATTGTGCGTGTCTAGAAGGTTGGGTTGATTGTGTGTATATAGAGGGTTGAGTGGACCGTGGTAGCATATATCAGCATCGTATTCACGGACATGGATAAGTAAGGATTCAACTAACTCTTCTCATCCTATATCATACCAAACCGATAAGTTTAGTCACCACATAATCACTTGTAAAACTTAACACAACGAGTAATACAAAAAATATATATATATATAAGTGGAACAAACATAACATAATTCAGCTGAGTTACTTGGAAAGGCTATATTTCTTAAACCTGCCCACCATGGAAGGGGAAAGAGTAAGAGATGACCTAATTACAATCGTTAAACTTTATATCAGTCTGTTGACGTAATTTGTGAATACTTTTTTAAAAGATGGAATGATAGAACAACCCGAGGCCATAACATGAAGTAAAGCAAGAAAAGATGAAGTAATATCTTTGTATTAGAGTAGTGGACGGATGGAAGGATGGAATATGCTGAACGTCGAATGGGGACAGCACAGAGAAGTTTTAAAAGTCGAAATATAGTACAAAAACTTCAAGTGGTCGGGCCCTGCTAGTGTAGAAGTGCCTCCCCTAGCAGTACAGAGGGGTAACAGTTTTTCACTCTCTCTTTCTCTCTCCCTCACACACACCTTGTGACTGCTCTCTGGCATCAGTCTCCCAATCATTCGGTCAATTACATTCGCCAGGCAATCTGGAGGGTGATGGCTGTAGCAATCCTATGTAATGAGAGTACGATCAGGAGCCTCACCGACTGGGGACAGTTCTCTACTGCACTGTACTTTTCGGGCGTATATTGTACTGTCACTTCCCTTATACAAGAGGAAGGTTGCTGCAGGGAACATCTGTCAGGACAGGAGGCCCACTGGGCACGTCAGTCATTGGACTCACGCCAAACTGTGCACGTCCGTGTAAAATATTGCCACCGAAAACCAGGAAATAATATGAAAAATGAAGCCCATGGTACGCCAGCTATATCCTACCTACTACAAATTTCCCAGATAACAGCCATTCCAGTGAGGGCATCAACGCTGATTGGCTCGCGTATTTTCAGTCTAACCGCTATCAGCAAGACTATGGGTAGTTAATGTAGTGGGGAGGGAAAGGTCCAGATCCCCAGATCGTGGTGGTGTGCGAGCCTACTGAAGGGTCCTGACCCCATCCCTGATCGTGGTGGTGTTTGTATGGTATACGAGTAGAGAGTGAAGGTCGTGACCCCCACCCCTGGCCGCGGTGGTGCTCTGCAGTGTGTTACTAAGTATGGTGAAGTACGTGAGTCCCAAGTTGTGGTGGTGTTGTTTGGTAAACGCGAAAAGAGTTAAGGTCGTGACCCCTAGGTCAATGTGGTGGTGGTGCAAGTCATGTGAGTAAAGGTCGTGACCCCCAGGTCGTGGTGGTGGTGTGTCATGTGAGTACAGTAAAGGTCGTGACCCCCAGGTCGTTATACAGACGCGCGATAAACCCGCACTCTACCATGACACGACACACCCACCACCTTACACGATGGCTGCTCCCTTCACCTTATCTTATAAGCTATAACCAACCCAGGATCGTTCTTACACCACCTACCCTCTTCTCGTTTTGCCGCGCCCGCTATAAACTGACGAAATTTATACACATAACACCTACCCTTTACTCACTGGACCCTACACACACTAAACTGCCAAGATCTATACCCACAACACCTCCCTTTTCTCAGCGAACCTCACACACCATAAACTGCCATGATATACACTCACACATACACACCACCTAACTTTCCTTATGTACAATAAAGATCTCAGACTCGTACACACAGGACCTGCCTTTTATCACTGCAACACACGTTCAATAAACTGCCCACATTCACGGTCAGAATTTCTACTTTCTCACACCTCAAAACCATTTATATACACTGCCCAGATTCTTACACACACCTCCAACTTTTTTATTACTTTGCCTCACATTACATATTGATGAGATCCTTAAACATACCCCCTTACCACACACACAGGTCCCTCGCCACTTTTACCTTACCAACGTCAGCAGACACAGGTCTCCTCAACACTGTTACGTTACTCACGACTCCACTGTCCCCCAGGCACTGCTGCGTTACTCATGCCGTCTAATCACTAGCTCCAAGCACTCCTGCGTAACCCGTCAGTCGGCGCCTCCTCCGGAAAGTGAAGACTGCTCCGCCCTCACCAATCTCTACTGTAGCAGACACCGACACCGGCGGCGACTGGCTCCACAGGTAAAACCCAGGGCAGACAGACATATATGACACAACGTGATAACATGGGAAAACACACCTTAAACAGCCTTCACATATCTATGATACGTAAACCTGTAAAACCGATACATTAGCGCGAGACGGAATATGGTTTAGAATTTTCACTTGGGCAAGCGAGGTAGTGAAACGTGAGACGGGCTTACCGTAGAGTTACGGCTACTCCCTCCCCCACCTGCCTACTCTCTCTCTCTCTCCTCCCCCACCTGCCTACTCTCTCTCTCTCTCTCTCTCTCTCTGCAGCCTTTTCACAAAAGCAGATACTCGTTCCAATTTATCGAATAGTCCGACCTCCGAATACGATAATTGTTTAGATATCTGCCTGAACCATTATGAAAAAAAATCCACCGCATCCAATTTGTCCCGAGAAAATTTCCACAGCAATTAGGCATCGTGCCGCATTTTTTCCTGCCCTCCTTCCTCTGTATTTCATCCGCGGTATAGACCCCGCTCGTGACGTAAATACAAAACTCACGACCATGGGAGGCTTGTATGGGCACTTCTCAAGTTACTGCTTGTAATCGAGGCATTACCTTGACCCGGTTAGTCTTATTGTGTGTAATAACTAGCTGGAAATCAACTTAATTACGAAATGGTTATCTTGACAAAATAAATAATGTTCGACTTGGTATATCGGCACCTATGGGCCGAGTAACAAGAAATAATAATATTTCCTTGTGCCTTTGTATTACCGGATCTATCTGAACTATAGGATATCTGGATTACGCTGAGGTAGACTAAGATTAAAGGGAGCTGGGGTAAGGGTCAGTTCAAGCTAGGGAGATGCGTTAGCATGTTTTACCCTAAACATTTTCTCGCACTTCAAGATGGCGACATCTGAAAGGTCTCCGACGTCCCCGCTGCAACTAGTGAAACTAAAACTAACCTTCCCGTTAACAATAGCCGATTGCTGTATGAATCTAGATATTTCAATATACTTTTTCTCTAAGCGTAAAGTTGATAAATTCTGTAGGATAAATGGAAATAAGTGAATAAGAAATATATATATTTGTGTGTGTGTGCAAAATGTCACCTTTAGCGAGGCTGTACCTTTGGGTGTTTTTTTTTTTTTTTTTTTTTTAATGGAAGAGGGAGATGAGGGATGTTTACAAACCAAGTGAACAAAATGAAGAACATTTCTGTTGTAAAATCAGTACGATAACTACTGGTGCACAGGCTGCACCACAACATAAGCTGCATTAGTTCTGAACATTACATACTTCCTTTCTAAGTGAAACCCCACAATGTTCTAATGCATCGCTAATGAAGGGGCCGGGGTAAAATGCTCGGTCTAATCTCCACTGTAATATCCCCAAAGAAAAAAATACCTGGTACGAAACCCCGGTTCTGGAAATCTGCCCATTTCCATCAGGGAGATGAAATTATCGGATCAGCTGATTTACAGATGTTACGGAAATAAAAAAAAAAATCATCGACATATAATGAGGTTTGCATACTTACAAATGATAAGGCGCCAGAAATCCGAGCAAAGAGAAAGAATTCTTGATTCTGCTTAGCTACAACTAATGAAACAGGTCCTTGGATCTATCTGTAACTGATGAAACAAATCCTTGCGTCTTCCTTCGACTGATGAAACAAATTTACTTGCCTCTGTTTATCTACAAGTGATGGAACGAATCATAAAGTCTCTGCCTACAGCTTGTGGAACGAATACCTGGGTCGAGTTACCTGCAAGCGAGCAAGGACCAACTCCTCGGGTCTGCTTACCTACAGCAAGTGATGAAACAATTTAGATCATCCTAAGGTGATGGAAAGAATTTTTGGGTCTATCATCTATTTATCCAGAGGATGGCTGAATAAAGGTATCTACCTGCTTGTGGCGCAATCCTGGGATTGGTATATTTACAAACATCAACATGAATTCTCACATAACACCTGATGATGTAAACCCTAAGATCTATTTACAATCTGCTAAAGTATTTACAAACTGCTGAAGTATACACTGCTGGGATGTTTGTTACCATTTACGGCACGAGTTTGGGGTATCGTTGAAAGGAGATGACACGATTCCTAGCTTCCGCTTATTCAAGTCACGAATTCTGTGTCTATTTACTTACAACTAACAGCGCATACCCCGAAGTCCATCTAAACCAAATGGTTCAATTCCGGGGGTTTATTTACAGCTTATCCCCCCTAAATTCACTTCGACATCTATGGGCTAGCGGAAGTGAATACCTGGGCTTAAAGTTTGTCGACTTACACCTATGTATTGACATACGAAATCGTTTCATTAAGAGATGGTACAGCACGAACCAAAAGAATCATTCATCTCTGACGGAGCGATTCCCGGTCTGTTGCATCCATGAGGAAAGTCCAGAGTTGGAAGTAATTATAGCTGATGGTACGAATTCTAGTTAATGTACGATACACGTGATGGGACAGTCATAAATTCTTTTTATAGTTAGTGGCACAAATTACCAAATCTGTGTACTTCAGCCGATGTTGCAACCCCCCCGAGCCATGCGTGCTTAAACTTGATGGTGTTACTGCTGGAACCTGTTTTACGATGGCGTGAATGCTGGACTTGTATGTCCAAATGTGATGACCACGTTAAGAGTTTAATCATCTCGAACTAATGGTGCGAATGATATCATCTATTTAACTGATAACGTATAGCGGATGGCTCTACATCGATCCCCTTGACAATACCAGACTATACACTCCCTCACTCATCTGAATACTTGCAGTATTCAGGTGGATGTCTGCTACAAAAGTGCTCGAGTCTACAGAATTCTCTCACAAGATCAGCTGAGCTGTAAAAAGACTATAGTATGCTTTCGCTACCACTAAGAGACACGATAAGAAATGAGTCTCTTTGAAAAACATTTCGTTGTTTCAAAAAATTCGCCATCCACTAAATTGTTTTTTTCTTTACACAAAATTAATTGTGTAACTCTTAAACAGAAAGAAATAGAAATGAAAGTTAAAATAAATGCAGTTATCGTCCCCTGGAAACTCCCACCCAAGCAGTGAAGGCTCTGCACTTGGAGAGAATTTTAATCTCCTGCAAATACAGCGCCACAAAAATAACTTTTAAAAGACTGGAACCACCAAAGAAAACTAAAGGATTTACATCAGAGAGATTCAGCATCACAAATCCATCTAGTGCAATTATACCTATATAAGATACAGATATTGTTCATTATATATGAGTCTTATCAACTTTTATGCAGTAATGGGAGGGAGTGTTACACCTGTGGGGCCATATTATTTGATTTTGTTTCTACTGCCATTCAACTCTTTTATTCTTCTTTATACTGTCAGCACCTGAATCACTCCATTCATCCACTATCATAATAATAGCAAAGCACTTTTTTCTACTTTTTTTTCTAATTTGTTTCTTGCTTAGTTTGTCGTTATGGCCTCTGGTTGCTTCGTCTCTTATCTTTCGAAGATATGTTCTCTGTCAACACCATCAAACTGATATATAAACTTTAAGGTTATGAACAGGTCACTCCTTACTCTTCTCTCCACCATGGCGGGCAAACCTCTCATTACCACTCATCTCTCTCAGTTTTGGTACTATCTTCATTGTCGTCCAATATGAGGCAAATTTTAATAGAGATGACCAAAGACAGTTTGTCTCCTTTACAGTTCGCCTAAGTTGGGGCTCTGGCGAAAGGTTTGATTAATGACTTTAAAAGGTCCTTGACACATGGATTCTTGCAGATTCAATCTTCTTTTTTTTTTGGCACTGTTCCCGTCATCGATAAAAAAAAACTGTAGCTTTTCATTCAACTCTTCGTAGAATCATCACAGAATCTAGCATTATCAAACACAGATCCTGTCGTTGTCAACACAACACGCATCAGTTTATAAGCTAATCCATACTCTGACACTTGCCTTTGGTGACCCGACCCCTGCCACTGGTGGTTACATTTTTTACTTCACTTTCCCACCTGACCCTTAACTGAAGAGGTCATGCGCCTTATATATATATATATATATATTGGAAAAT
>JAUTXX010269500.1:0-14179 GCA_032273605.1 Panulirus laevicauda | reverse complement strand
CGAATATGAATGAAAAAAAGAAAAAAGTCTCTTACCCTTTCATTACTTAATTGATCAAACCACTTCACACTATATATTGCCCTCAAACATTTCATTTCCAACACATCCACCCTCCTCTGTACAGCCCTGTCTATAGCCCATACCTCACAACCGTATAATGTTGTCGGAACTACTATTCCTTCAAACATACCCATTTTCAATCTCTGAAATGCTGTTCTCTCTTTCCACTCATCATCGCTCCCAGAACCTTTGCCCCTTCCCCCACTCTATGTCTCACTTCCACGTCCATGGTTCCATTCACTGCTAAGTCCACTCCTAGATATCTAGAACACTTCACTAACTCTAATTTTTCTCCATTCAAACTCACATTCCTACTAACTTGTCCCTCAACCCTGCTGAACCTAATAACCTTGGTCTTATTCACATTTCTTTCAACTCTCCTTTCACACACTTTTCCAAACTCAGTCACCAACTTTTGCAGTTTCTCGCTCAAGTTTGCCATTAGCAAACAGCAACTGACTCCCTTCCCAGACCCTTTCATCCCTCACGGTCAACATACTTTCCTATCCGAGACTCTCACATTTACCTCCCTGACTATCCCATCCATAAACTAATCGAACAACCATGGTGATATCACACCCCTTCCTGATTCCAGCACATATACCTTCTTCCTTGCATTCTCTTTTATATCCTGTGCCTTGTTTCCATCCAACATCGTGGGGACTACTATACCTTCACACACCCATTTTTGCCCGCCCGAGTAGAGAACTCTTCTTTCCTCACATTCCTCAGTGCTTCACCCCCTCACCCACTGTATGAGTCGTCTTCACTTCCATAGTTCCATTTGATGCCAAGTCCACTCTCAGATATATAAAACATCTCACTTCCTCCAATTTATCTCTTCAGTTTCACACCCCAGCTAACCTGTCTTTTATCTCTCCTGAACCTAATACCCTTGCTTTTTCACATATACTCTCAACTTTAAACTTTCTTACACTCTCCCAAACTCTAAACACCAACTTCTGCAGTTTCTCATTTTAATCTTTTACCAGTGATGTATTATCATCAAACATTGACTCTTTTACCAGGGCCCCTCACTTCTTACAGCTTCATTCTCCAAGACCTTTGCTTTTACCTCTCTCACCACCCTATCCATAAACAAACAGCCATGGTGACGTCACACACCTGCTGTAGTCCACCTTCCCCTGGAACCAATTCCCCTCTTCTCGACTTGCACACTTCTAAAAGCTTTCCTTCACTCCTTCCACATAGTATCTCTGTCAACCCTATCATGTGCTTTCTCTGAATCCATGAATGCTACATACATATCCTGTGCTTCCTGTGCTTCTTTAAGTGTTTCTCACACATTCTTCAAAGCATAAACCTCATCCACACATCTTCCACTCCTGAAACCACTTTATTCATCTCCAGTTTGATGCTTTGTGTGTTTGCCACCACCCTCTCTTTCACCACTCTTCCATATAACTAACAGGTATGATCAAGAATGAGAGCAGCCCCAAGATTATCTCTTATGGTATGCCTCTGTTCATCCCATTCACTTATATATGACACCTCTGACTTTTGTTTTGTTTCCTTTCATTCTCATAATTTTCAATACACCAAACTTTCTTCTTCCCTATTCTTTTCTGAAAATACAGTTTCTTTAATGACCTCCTGTTTGGAAAAGTGTCATATTCCTTCGTACACTTCAAAAACATACAGTGCACCCATTCATCTCTTTGATGTAAATCAGAGCTTATTGTATCATAGAAGTTTAGGAAATTTGTAACACATAGTCTCTTTTCTTTAGTCCCATATTGCCTGTATCTTAGGTAATTTCTTCTCTTCAGGCAATCATCCATTTACTTTCTGATTATATATTTTCCATCATTTTTGCGGACCACTCTTGTCATAGATATTTGTCTCTAGTTAAGCATTTTCCAATCTTATCTCTTTTAAGTAGTCATAACATTCCTTTTCCACTTCTTGGCACTAGACTCTCTTTCAGCTGTTATTTGAACAAATCATATGATATGTGAGGTATTTCTGCATTCTCCTTGCGTATCTGTAGAAAAACATAAGTCCATTTAGGGATAAAGATCTTTTAACATTTTAGTGCTTTTCATGTCCCACTACCTAACCCATCTCATTGGTCTTGGGGTTACAGTGTTTTCCACTTGCCTTTGAAACATGGCATTTAAACTCTCATGTTATCTTCACCAGCCTTTCCAGCTGAATCCTTCAGCCGTGTGTATGTGATAAAGTTTCATATATTGCTGCTGTACATTGCATCTCCCCTTGAAGCTTCAGAAAAATATGGTTTTGTGGAATATTTAAGATTAACATAATATTGCTATGACAGATGAACTTCTGCTAGTGGAGCGACGAGAACCACCACCTACCCAAGAACCAACTGCTGAGGAGACTGCAGCACCAACTATGGCTGAAATTAACACTGCTACTGCCCAGCTACTTAAACAAAATGACAATCGTGACCCAGAATCTGCGCATCACTCTGTTGATGTTCGTTTTGCTTTGCTTGTTTACTCTGAATGTTGAAAGTTATATGAATTTGAACATTATGTAAGATCTTCAGTATTAGGTAGTAGTAATCAATAGGAACATTAGGTAGGAGCCTTTGCAAGTACTGCACTAGACTAGCCCTCTGCCAGTGGCCTGTTAAGGGTGAGACACTTAATGCTAAGAATCGGTGCTGAAGTTAAATTGTTATGGAGGCTCTATTGCCATGGCCACCCCCTTGAGGGAGTTCTGGAAGGGAACAGGCATCAGAGATATAAGTAGGTAGATAGATAGATTGTTTAGTTACACAAATTCTTTGCCTTTATGATGAGCTCCATATAGGAAGTTAGTAGTTGGTAGGCAGCCAGCAACCAGGGAGGTATATTACCTTTACTACCCCTGGCTATCAGGAGGGTTAGTGACATCTGCTTAGTGAGCCAGCACTTAAGTGATTGTCAAGTTGCACTCCTCTGACCCAGGTAGCTCTCTTTTCTTTCTGCCTCACTAACATGTGGACTATTGGCATTTTGTCAAAAACATACATCTTGTTCACAAACATACAATCTCACCTTGGCATGTGTGGCACTTGACAACACTTAAGTCACGCAGCTCATTCTTTGTAACTAGGTTTTTCTGCAGTGAGCACTGTGTGCTAGCCCTGCTTTTTGGCAAAACTGTAGAATCAGTATATAGATGTAGTATATAGGAACATTTAGGCGGGAGCATTAGGTAGGAACATTAAGTAGAAGTAGTAGGTAGGAGCATTAGATAGAAGTAATTATTAGGAACATTACATATGAGCCTCTGCAAACACTGTGTTAGACTTGTTCTCTGCCAGTGGCCTATTAAGGGTGAGGCACTAAATGCTGGGAAGCAGCACTGGAGTTCTTTAGTTATGGAGACTGTTATTTTGGCCACCCCCTTTGAGGGAGTTCCAGTTGGAACAGGCATCAGAGATATAGATGGGTAGACAGATAGATCCATCTAGAAGGTGATTGAAATCATGATTAACAAAGATAAGCTATAGGCTACAGGGCTTTTATCACATCAGATCATATATATCATATAATTTATTATCAGATGTAATTCTTGTTTGTTTAAGATTGATTCTTTTCATAATGAGTATTGTTAAACATGTAATATATGTTACCCTGTTCCAGGAACTGTTAGAGTGAGTGGTCACCCTTCCTTAAGTGACTAGGTTTCCATTTCTGTAATAGCTCCTACTAATATGGAGGCATTCATTATATTTTCTCTTGTATCGCTGTATTTCGATAGGAGATTTAGGGTTGTAACATTATTAGAATAGTTTGGATGTGGGACAGAAATTAAGGTCAAACTAGGTTTCCATTTCTGTAATAACTCCTGCTGTTATGGAGGCATTCAATTTATTTTCTCTTGTATTACTGTATTTTGATTAGAGATGTAAGGTCGTGATATAATTGAAATAGTTTGGATGTGGGGCAGAAATTTAGCTCAAGGGGAAGGAAGAATGCCCAAGTCTGTGGTTAGCATAAGGGTGTGAGCAAAGAAGAGGAGGCTCTTCTTTTGAATGAGGAGTTGAGGAATTGTGGTAAAGATTCAATAAAAATATGTTCCAAACTGATGTGAGTGAGATTGAAAACAGTATGAGAGTTGGGTGATTGCTAGCGCTTGTGCTCTTGGTAGTAAGAGGAGTGAGGAAGAAAGGCAAGTGTACTGAGAAAAGCTGAGTGGGTGTGTCAGCAGTTTTGATGCAAGGGATTGAGTATTTGTGATGGGAGATTTGAGTGCAAGATTGGATGATGGGGTAGTTTAGAATACTTACGTTTATGTAGTACCTTTAGTGTATGAAACTGCTGAACAGCTTGTCAAGTTGTGTACAGAAAAAGGATTAGTAATTGGGAATACCTGGCTTAAGAATAAAGTGTTTTCATAAGAACGTGTTCTATTTGGGTTTGGGTCGACAGGTATTATTGAATTATTTAGTAATTGATAGGCATGCAAAGGAGAGGCTGTTGAATGTAAACGAGGCAGCTAGTGGGATGTCTGATCACCTCTTGGTGGAGGCTAGTGTGAAAGTTAGTAATAGCTTTAGGAAATGACATGGGTAGATAGAGGGTGTTGAAAGAAAGTCTTCCATCTACCACTGTTTTCTGTGTCTACTGTTCTCTTGGTTCTACAAATTTTATAACTTTCTTCAACTATCTGAACTCCAGCCATAAGGTCTTGATGTTCTCTCCCCCACTAGCTGAGATCTACCTAGGGGATTTCAATGTTCACCATATGGATGTTGGGGGAATTAAAGCCCTAATGGTCTCTGCATTCAGTGATCTAGAGCAAATTGTCACGCATCCAACCAATATTCCTAATTACTGTAGCCCTTTTAATGTTATGGATTTTTGGTCACCTTTAATCCTCCTTGATGTAGCTACTTCAGTCTTACATGCAACTGCTTCATCTTTCCATGCTATCATAAATTTATCTATATTAATGGCACATTCTTCTCCAACAGCCCCTTCTAAATGTCAATATTTGCATCATATTAAAGCTGACTGGCATACCTTATGATATTTCTTTTCTGACTTTCCTTGCATAGATTACTGTCTTATGTAGTGATGCTTCTGTTTCTCACAAACACACAGCAGAACTTATTGTTGTGGAAATGGAAGCATATATCTGTTTCTCCAGCATGACCACGTCTTCCATTTCATGGTTCAACCATTCCTGTTCTGTGGCCATTCAGGCAGGGATCATGCATATTAGGTTTGGAACAACTCTCGTTCCTCCAACTTTCCTTCAGCATGTAATCATTGCAGATATGTTATCTGCAAGGCAAAGTGTTCCTTTATTAAAGAAATGTGATAAACTCTCTTCTTCATCCACTGACATGTCTCTGGTTTTCAGCTAAAGGAATCATTAACAACTGTCCTTTTGCCTTTCCTTCACTTTTCTGATCTGATAGTATTATAGCTGTTTTGCTTGTAGATGAGCAGCTCTCTTTAGTTCTCCTGATCACCAGTATGGCTTTTGTGAGGCATGATCCACTTTTGATATCCTTTCATATCTTAGTAATTTCTGGTCATCATTTCTGAAAGATTTCGGAGAATCTTGTTTAGTAGCATTCAATGTATTCAAAGATTTTGGCTGGGTGTGGCGCTGGGGTCTCATCTCTAAGCTCCCCTCTTTTGTCTTCCCTCCCTCACTTTGCTTCCTCGTGTTTAGCTTCCTCTTTGGCCGATCAATCTCTTTAGTTGTTGATGAATAAGCCTCTCCCCCTTTCTCCATCAGCAGCAGTGTCTCCTAATGTTTTGTCCTGTCTCCTTTTTATCATCGACTTCCTTTCTTTTACAGATACCCAAATGTGCTCATATGCCGACAGTTCACACTGCATTCCTTCACATCTCTCAAATCTCAAATCTGTTCCTTTTTTCTCATTCATTCTACATCCTATCTCTACACAACTTCCTCATTAAACTTGAACTTGGATAGAAAATCTCATAGAGGTAGATGAAATCTGGGTAAGTTTAGTGCCTTCAAGACCCATTTTATGCCCATCTCTGTTGAAAATGCCACAACTTTCCTCCTCCATTTGACAGATCTGTAATTCAGCCTCTTGACTCTATGAACATACTTGGTATTACTGTAATATCCACACTATCTTGGAAATCTCACATTACAGAAATAGCTAAGTTCGTCTCTCAGAAACTGAGAATCATGCTTGGATGTTGAAATTTGTTTTCTTCCAAAATAGGTGGTCCATTTATACAATGAATTGAGATGCCGGCTCACCATGGTAGTCTTGTATTGCTTGTCCTGGTGTGAGCGTGTGCTTCCTTCCCATTGCCTTCAATGCAGCTTCCTTATTGTCTTCTTGAGAATTTTTCCAGTCACCATGCAATTGATTACAAAGTGCAGGAGCTGGGCATCCATTGAAGTATCTGTCGATAGGTCTGGCCTCCTGGACTTTATGCGAGTCCTTTGGCGTGCCAAGAGCAAATGTCTCTCTCTTGAGTGATGACTGTAATGAAAAGGATTCGGACCAAACAGTGAGTGAAATGTTTGTTGCTCTCCAGTGATGATATTGCTATCCTGGGGTGGTTACCCATCCTTGTATGGAGTACTGCTCTGACATGGAATGGTTCTAGCTCTGCATCCCAACCTGGCAGAGTTGAGTCAAAAGTGGTCTGACCTGACATCAAACATTGACCCACTTGCCCCGTGCCATAATGTTGGTTCATTTTCCCTCTTCTGTAGGTATTACCTTGATTTTTCTTCTTAAGAGTTGGCTCTGTGTTTCCCCACCATTAGCTGGACCACACAATACTCAGTAAGCTACTGTGTCACATGATAACTTTGTTACTTTTGGCAACTCAGTGTTGGGCCATTTTGATAACTTTCTTTCCCTACACCTTTCCCTACCCTCTCACACATGAGAGGGTAGATATTTACAAAGCTTTTAGGTTAAGGAAAGAATGCCCAACACAAAAAAAGAAGAATGCCCCCTTTTTTGTGTAGGGCTTTCTCTCCCTACATCTCAGTGCTATGGAACTGTACTCTCTTTTTCCTAATAGCTATGATTTGGCTTTTTTTTTTTACAAGTTTTTATTGCATCCTGTAAAGTGAAAGTGAATTGTCCTGTTGATGTGATTGTGGGAAAGGGTACACGTGGTATAACCAAGAAAATGTAGGCTAATCTAATGTTTCCTGGAATTTATATGAAACACTGTACGTTATTTATATATTATGATGGTTTTGGAAGTCTTTTACCCCCTACTACTCAGTCTGTGACCAGGCTGTTGGATAAGATGAAAGTTAGTAGTGATATTATTAGAGATAGGATGTTTTAAACTTTGTTATATTGCATATATTCTCATTCACAGAATGCCAGTGATTTTGATTAATGTCATATTTGTTGTAGTTCCCCACAGAATTTCGACGAATCTTGGTCACTATGATTGAGGCATCAGTCCGTCTCATTAGTGCTGATCCTGCATCAGAAGAGGTGTTT
The DNA here is from genome assembly GCA_032273605.1 of Panulirus laevicauda. Classification (NCBI taxonomy): domain Eukaryota; kingdom Metazoa; phylum Arthropoda; class Malacostraca; order Decapoda; family Palinuridae; genus Panulirus; species Panulirus laevicauda. The sequence continues at coordinate 6,669 of JAUTXX010269500.1, read as the reverse complement.
AATCAAATTCTTGACAAACTGGAGCGACGCCACCGACCACGCTTTGACCGTAATGCCCTTCGACAGCTTACAGAAATGGGCTTCCCTGAAGCTAAGGCTACTAAAGCATTGCAGGTTAAGAGGTAAGATTATCTTTATCTGTAACCATTTTTTGAAGGTGACTTGCTCCATCAAGTGTTGGATTTTGAGGTGACATTAGTACTCTTGAAAAATAAATAACCATCACAAAATAGTTTCCATACTTATTTGTCATTTCCCACATTAGTGAGGTAGCGTTATGAACAGAGTACTGAGCCTTAAAAGGAATATCCTTACTTGGCCCCCTTCTCTATTCCCTCTTTTGGAAAATTAAAAAACAGGAGGGGAGGATTTCCAGCCCCCCGTTCCCTCCCCTTTTAGTCACCTAAGACACGCAGGGAATATGTGGAAAGTATTCTTTCTTCCCTATCCCCTATCAGTTTTATAGTGACCAGTATGTCACAGGCAAAACATCCCCAGTTGAGCCCATCTTGGGTAAAAGAAAAAAAGAGGAAAAGAAAGTAAAATTTGATCAGGTAATAACTTATGGTTCATAACATTTGTCTTTTACTTGGTAATTGATTGGATAAATTGTATTTTATATATATTTTTTCAACACATTTTTGTTTAATAGGCTTTTGACTAATTTCTAGACAAAAGATGAATTACATATTAAGGAGAATGATGGAAAAAATGGTAGCTATGATCTTACAATCATAGGGAGGGATCGTCTTTTGGTTCATACCGTTCATCTTTTACTTGGTAAAAGATGTGGTAAACTGTATTTTTTAATATTCATTCCATACCATTTTCTTTGTAGGTTCTTACTTAATGCATGAGTTGATAGTTAGTTACATGCAGTAGTCAGAAAAACAGAAAACTTTACTTAGCATGCAGTTATTCATGAACTAAGAATGAATTACCTATTGAGGAAAGCAACAGAAAATGTATGGTAGAAATAGAAGTGCTACATAGCACAGAATGCTTGTGATGGCATTGTGAATGATATGGTTAATCGCACTTTTTATAGATTTTTTCATAGACTTGTTTTCAGTGGGTTTTTACTGAGTGCATGAATTAGGGTATTTACTGTCCAAAAAACTATAGGCAAAACCTGACTTAACTCCCAGAGTCCTTATAGCTCTTCTGTTCAAAACAATCAAGTCTGTGGATGATATGGTGAACTACACAATTGTCTTAGTAGGTTTTTCACTGATTTATGTTCGAAACATTCATCCTTTGCTCTGTGAATGATATGGTAGATTATAATTTTTGAATATATTTTTTTGCACAATTCTCTTTAGTAGTTTCTTAACTAAAGCATGAGCTTATGATTATCTACATATCCAGAAAATATAAGAAAAAAAACCTAATCTAACTTCCAGAGTCTTGTTTGCTCCTCTTCAAAATGGTCATTGTACATTCTGTGAATGGTATGTTAAATTGTATTGTTATATAATGTTCAACATAATTCTCTTCTGTTGTTTTGTACTTTACACATGAACTCATGATTTCTCACATATTCAGCCATCTTTTTTTAAGATGAAGATGCATTTCAGGTTACCAGTGTATTAGAAGATGAAATAAGCTTATTGCCTTTTTAAGAATGCTTTTCAAGAACCTTTATCTCTGAGCTTGGTTTTAATATTTTTATAATAGACCCAATATGGGATACATTTCTTCAATCTTTTTTTCTAGGAAGAGTGGTTGATTCTTCACCATAGCCCAAGCGGGAGCCTTCAGAAGTTGTAGACATCACACAATGTTAATTAGTTTTTCAGCATTTGAGCTCCTTCCTCTTTAGAAACTCCTTGTCTTATAGCTTCAGGCTTACGGAGGAGTTACTGAGTTTTACATTCTCTTTTGATACAAGAAGAATGATTTTGTTTTTTTTTCATACTATTCACCATTTCCCACGTTAGTGAGGTAGCGTTAAGAACAGAGGACTGAGCTTTTGAAGGAAATCCTCACTTGGCCCCCTTCTCTGATCCTTCTTTTGGAAAATTGAAAATGAGTGAGGAAGATTTTTAGCCCCCCGCTCTCTCCATTCCCCTTTTAGTCACCTTTTACAACGTGCAGGGAATACATGGGAACTATTCTTTCTCCCATATCTCCAGGGATAAAGAAGAATGATATTTGATGAAATAATATAAGTACAAACCCTAGATTTTTGGGGTAATGATCAAGCTGTTAGATATAGAAAAGGCCCTATTTTATTCTCTCATAGAGCTCTCCAGGATAACATCATGGCTTATTCCTTGTTGATCTCTTGTAGACCTTTTGGATTTTGCTGGTGTTTGTAGAGTGGATCATTTATTTATGTACCATAAGACCTTAAAACCCTCTTTGGCAAGGAATATCTTTATTTGGATTATCAAACTTGTCTTTGGCTTGCATAGGCTTTTCTGTGTAGCATATGATGTGATGAAGATGGCATTTACTTTAGTCTTCCTTAGAAATCTTTTGTAAGACAAAATGAAGAAAAGAAGTCTTTGGCACTTTTCTACCTCCTCATCAGCCAGTTGATCCACCGTGTGGCTCCGGGGATTCTTCCTTTTGTAGAGATGGACTTATGTGTGTATAGAAATTACCACCGGAGGCATTCATTTTCACCTTAGGGTATAACCTTCTTATTTGGGAGTTTTCCTCTTAACCCCCTCCTTTGAGTGGGTGTGCTCTCATATTTGTTTGACTGACTACAAGGAGAAAATATAGGATTTGAAAGCTGAAAAACCTTTTCTCTATGAGGTGTGTCTTGCAAATATTTTTTCATGGATTTACTTTAATTGCCTTATGTTTCTTTTCCCCTTTAAAAAAAAAAATGTACCAGGTGTGACTCCTTTTTGGTTAATGCCTGTGCTTTGTGAATTTCTGAAGCTACTAGTGGCTGGGATTAAGTGGGTCAATGATATCATCCAGTGATGCCTGATATGACCGGGCTTCTTCTGCCATGGCTAAATTGTTAGAATAGGTTTAGGAAGGCCATTGTTTCCTTACTAGAGACACTGAAAAGTGGAAAGTCATAACCATGATTTTCCTCAAGATATCCATTAGAATGCCTTTCATGTTTGTAGGACACTGCTGCTTTTTCAGTTTCAAAACTTGACATTTTTTTCTGTATGTTATTAATTCTTACAGAAACGTTATGGAGGCAATGGAGTGGCTTTTGGAACAAGGTAGCTTAGAGGATGCTGGAGATGACAGCATAGTTGGTGTCAACAGTGGAAGTCAGGGAGGAGAGAATGTTGCCATTGACCATGTGACCTCTACCAACAGCACAGCACGGGACCACTCTCAGGACCCAGCAGAAAGAGTACTTAATACTTTCCTTCAGTACAGGAAGAGGTGGTTTCAGGTTAGCTTTCACTTTTGTATTATATATTGCATGATTGCTTAGAATGAACGAAGAAATGCTTTTGGTAGAATTTAAAGATGTAGAACATAGGAAGGCAAAGAATGTAAATGGAATGGTTTGCATATTCATCCTAAAGTTGGTACCTAACTCTTAAGGTAACTGCTTTTTGGCATACTGTATTCTCCTTGTAAGAAAGTTTTTATCTAGCCCTTTTCCACCATTTTAGTATACACTTAAAGGCTTGCAGGACACTTTGACCCTGGACAAAAATAGTTTTAAAGAATGAAAAACTTTCACTCCAGGATGGTGTTGTGTGGGCAGATTCAAGTCTTACCTTCCCCTTTTTCCAAAAAAAAAAAGATTTCCGTAAATGAAGTGACCATCTTTGCGTTGATGTCTGTGCAATCCAAACCAAACCAGCAAGTCACTCGCACCAAATAGATGGTCAGCAAGGAATGATGAACTTTAACATTCCCTGCTTGCAGGGGTTAGTGGTTCCTAACTCTAGGATCCTAGATATTCTCTCAAGAGCCATACAGGGCAACTTCCTGGAGAGGAACAAGTTTTAATTCTTCTAATATTACATATTTTCCTAATCTAAATCGTACATTTTTTGCCACTAATCCATTATTTCAGTTTATGTTGAAACTCAGCACAGAGATACTTTTCAACAAATTCCATACTTTGAAGGTGATACTGAGTGATAGTGAACAGGGTGATAGTTTATGAATGTGATGATGAGCGATAATGATTGCAATGGTCACTGATAATTAATATAGTTGGATCATACACATGAATTCAAAGGAATACAAATATAAAGGAATTCAGACAGCAACAAATCAAAGGGTCACCTTGGCTCTTTAATTTGTTGATGAATAGGGTGGTGAGGGAGGTGAATGCAAGGATCTTGGAAAGAGGAGCAGGTGAGAACCCTAGGAAGTGTGTTATGTTTGCTGATTATATGGCACGGGTGTCTGATTTTTGAGTGAGAAACTGCAGAAGCTGGTGTCTGATTTTGGGAGAGTGTGCAAAAGGAGAAAGTTGAGAGTAAATGTGAATTATAACAAGGTTTGGCAGTGAAAAGAGGCAAGTTATTTGGAGTGTGAGTTTGAGTGGAGAAGATTTGAAGGAAGTGAATTATTTTAGATACATGGGAGTGGCTATGCCAGTGAATGGAATCTTGGGTGTATGAGGAGGCAAAGGTCATGGATGCATTGAGGATTGTTGTGAAAAAGATGCATATCCTTGATATTAGTGGCCCTGTTAGTGTTGTATGGATGGATGCATGGCTTAGGCCTTAGACAAAAATGTAAAGGATTGGGTGAATGTGTTGGAAATAAAATGTTTGAGGACAATATTTGGTGTAAGGAGGGTTGGTCAATAAGAAATGATGAGGTAAGAGAGAGGTATGGTAGTGAAAGGAGTCTGTATGAGAGAGCTGAAGAAAATGTGCTGAAATGATTTGCACATATAGAGAGGATTAGTGAGGAAAGGATGAATTAAAAGAAGGTATACGTGTCGTAGTTGAAGGAACAAGGGAAAGGGTATGGAAGGATGGACTGAAAGATGCTTTGAAGGTTTGAGAACTGAACATTAAGGATGGTGTAAGGCATGAAGGGACAAAGTGAATTGGAACAAGGTATACAAGGGATACAAGGGATGATGAGCTGTCAGTAGGCTAAACCAGGGCATATGAAGCAGTCTGGGGAAACCATAGAAAGGTCTTTGGAGCCTGGCTGTTGTTAGGGGATCCGGTTACATGACTGCTAGAGAATGGATGTGGCCATTTCTTCATCTTTTTCTTGGCTTTACCTTGTTAATGCTGACAATGGCAAAGATGTATGAAAGAAGAAAGAATTTTATAATCTTTACAGAGGGTTGAAATGCAAATCATTATTTGGGCTTCCAAACTCTGAAACTCTTAAGAATGATGTTATGTTTAGTAGGCTGACTCGATGTTTGTAAGGGGGAAAAGGTATATTTATAGCAGATAAAAGTATTTACAACCCAATCATTTAGGATTTAGTCGTCTGATGTCATCACCGCATAATTTTCTCTTCATTTGTTGAAATATACAGCCTGAAATTTTTTTATAACATCCTTTTTTCAGCATTTCCCTTGTTATTTTACATATCAGAGGAACTTTGTCATCAGTAGTGTTCCTGATTTCTATTTTTCTTTTTTCAGCCCAACCCTCAAGCTCTGCAGAATCTCCTTCAGATGGGATTTGAGAAAGATGATGTTATTAATGCCCTGCGTCTTAGTAGCAATAAACAAAATGTTGCTGTAAGTTGTTTTTAGTTTGTCTTTTTCAACTATTGTATTGTCCTCATGTAGGACATTTTTTTTTACTGTGAAGGGAAATTGCTGTCTTTTGAAACAAAAAGTGTGAAGAATACACAGAGATAGGTCTTGTTATTTTGAGAAATAAAGGCTATCATGGAACAAGGTAACATTATAGATATATTTCTTACCATAGTCAAAGTGTTAGGATGCTGAGAAATGCCTCTTATTTGTGGATGGATTACTGATTTAACATTTCTTTTTATATTTGAATGTAGGCAGCTTTGGGGAATTACATATACCGATTGATAGATATTTTTAAACATCTTTCTACATTTGAGTTAGTCAAGTTTAAGGAGTTACATAAATTGATTTAAGTTTTGAGTGACCTTGTCTATTTTCAGTGTGTTAATAGTCTATTTTTGTGTAAGTGAATTTAGGCAAGTTTAGAGTTACAGGAATTTAGATTCCTGTGACTTTGGCTGTATTTACAAGAAATTAATGTCCATTTGTCCTTTTCCTGTGATTTTGGGGCTTAAAAAGTTTTATCAACATGGACATAGTTCTTTTTACACTTATATATGAAGACTTGTTAAAAGTTCTTGGACTGATTGTTTATTTATCAGAAACTTATGTTTCACACTTCAAGTGCACATTATTTATTTAGTATTGGTTATTTGGGCTGGGAAGTAGAATTTAGTGTGTTTTAATTTCTCCTTTTACCTAGTGTGAAATACTCCTGCATGAGAGACCTGCAGTTCCTGATGACCAGGGCCTTGAGCGTGATTCTCCCATAATCTCGGCTATCCTCGCCTCACCAGTTATACAGCTCGCTTTGCCAAAGCCAAAAACCCTATTAGGTAAGACCCTAACACATTCACTTTATCTTAAAAAAGAAAGAAAAAGATATGTGTGCATGTATATTTTGATATGTATGTGTATGAGTATGCATGTATATATGTGTGTATATGAGTGGATGGGTCTTCTTTCGTCTGTTTTCCTGGCACTACCTT
>JAUTXX010269389.1:0-14181 GCA_032273605.1 Panulirus laevicauda | reverse complement strand
ACACCCACAACACTCCCCCACCTACTACACCTACAGCCACACCTACACCTACACCCACTCCCACACCTACACCTACACATACACCCACACCTACACTTACACCCACACCCCACACCTACACTTACACCTACACTTACACCCACACCCACACCTACAAGCTGCTTCTCTCCGACGATGCTTCGTTGTTGAGTCGGCTTAACTATTAGTCCCCACCTCCCCTTCTTCCCCGCCAGCCTTCAAGTTGATCGTGCACTTTTTTTTTTTCAATCAGATCCAACACTCTGACTCTCTTGGGAGATGTTTTCCCCTAGAGCTGATCGAAAAAAAACTCGTATATTAGTTTTGACGTATGAAGCTTCTTGTATGTATGATTTTGACATATTGCATAAAATACTTTCACTCGTACATGAGTGGACACCTAAAGAGAGAGGTTTCATTGTTAGTACATGAGCGTCAGGCGCGTATTTCTGGTTCCTTCTTCCACACACACACACACACACACACACACACACACACACACACACACACCTATTGCTATCGTTTGGTTGTCACGTCCGTAAAGAGCAACAGGTCACTCCTCCTCTCTACTTCCTCCCCACTCACCGTCCGTGTCCGCCCTCCATGGGGGGCTCGTGACGACGGTTGGCGGTCTCTCTCCCGTGGACGTGATCTCTCGGACACTTTCTACGTCCCGCTTTGTCGAGGAAGCTTCTGACGGGTTGGTGATGGGGCGCGCCGCGCACCAGCAAGAGAGACCCCTTCAGGAGAAGTAGCACCTGGAGTGGAAGAAGGGACAGCTGTGCTTAGGAACACCAGGAACATAAGTAGCAGCAACGGTAGAAGCAGTAGCATTACGATCATCATGAGAAGCAGCAGAAACAGCATTACTGGCTGTAGGAACAGCACCACAAGTTGCAGAAGAGAAACAGGGGAAAATATCAGCAGCAGCAGCAGCATAAGCAAGGACAACACCAGCAGTAGGGACTACTGGCAACAGTAGAAGGAAAGGGGCAACAGTCGCGACACAAACAACAGTAAGGATAGCAACAGGAGTTGTAGAGATGAGAGACCACAGCAACAGGAGCAACAGAAACAAGGGTAACACCAGGAAGAGTGGCAGCAGAAGTTAAGAAAGAGGAGCAACAGTAGCAGCAGCTGCTGTGTCATTACCTCTATTGGCAGCAGCAGCAGCAGTAGGAGCAAAACAACAGGATCAACAGCATGAGGTGAGGGAAAGCGGGGGCAGCAGAAGAGGAGGAAGAGTATTGTACCAAAAATAAAAAGGAGTTCCAGGCAGCGATAGGGGAACTATTGAGTTGGAGGGACATCAAATCGGGAGGGAAAGTCAAAGTTGATGGTGATTCAAGAGTAAATATCAAGTAGAGAATTGTCGCAATAAAAGGGAAATAGTGTGTATCAGAATAGGAGAGGCACAGTAGAAGAATAAAAGGTAAAAAGAAACAGAACAGGAGACGGGTGAGAGTATTGGAAGGACATAGTAGAGGATAAGATAAGAGTTAGAGAGTTGTAGCAGAAATCAAAGTAGGAGATGAATCTCATTAAGGGAGTCGGAGTAAGAGAAAGAGTAAAGGACTTATTCGAGTAGAAGAATCCGAGTAAGAAAATCAAGATAGGATAGTTACTAGGCGAGTGAAAGACAAGATAAGGACTTCAGGGGTAGTGAGAGAAAGAAGGATGAAGTTTGAAACCCTGATGATGTCTGAGCAACTAGCGTCAGAATATGGGAGTGAGAGTAAGTAAGGAGACTCAGTTTGTAAGTTATTAGAGTAAGGATAACCAGAGTAGGTGAAGGGACAACAAAAGAGGAAGTAGTAAAAAATGTGGCGGAGATCAAGTGCAGGTGACAGTACGTGGGAGAACAGCAGGATGTAGGATGGAAATATGTTGAGAAGAAGGAGACAGCCAGACTCACAAGGGAAAGCAAGAAGGAAGGAGTAAGAGATACAGTGAAAAGGGAAGAATATCATAAGCGGGAAAATGTATAGGGAAACAGCATGATAGAGCATGGAAATACACCAAGAAGAAGGAGATAACCAGGATTGATAAGCAACACAGTAAGAATGAAGAATATCAATATCGTAAGGGAGCTGCAGAAAACGAGGCTGGCAAAGAGAAATCGGGAGACTAAAGAAGAGTGACATGAGGACAAGTGAGGCGGGTAGTGACCAGTATATCTGGCAGAACAGTTGCTGCGAGCAATTTCACACCTCGTTAGGCACCGGTAATTGGTAGTTACTCCGTTAGAGGTCATTACCTGCAAAAGCCGTCGGTAGTATTGGTTTGGAATTGGTCACCTGTAAATCATTACTGGTCAGCTTCATCAATGTATGTTGGCATTATTCTAATTCTAAAACTTATTCATCTTTGATATAGAAAATGTCATACGGGAGGTGAAGTGCGTCCAGAGGGACGAGGAGGCTTACTCTGCCACTGTTATTGTCTGTGGAGGTAAGAGGGTCAGGCTGAACGCCATCCAGGCAAAGTAATCACCAATAACATTCGAGAGGACCGGCCTGTAGTCTGCGCGTGCTCGCTAGCGTCGTCCCCAATCAGATGGCGGAGCAAAAGCCATAAAGATGACCATCACAGCCACACACGCTAAGACATTACCATTGTGAAAGTGTAGCCTGGCTGCTCATGATATTATCATAACCGTAGATTTTATTTTGCGGTGTAAACTGATTATGTGTGTCGTTCTGACAAGGTTAACAACTCCCGAAATCCTTCAATGACCAGTTGATATTTGTGTTTGCGCGTCGAGATTACTGTATGGATGATATATTTCATTATGGCTATGAATGGCGTAATCAATATGTAACCCAGTCACTGTTGGCCGTGGTTAAATTATCAATGATGATACCTGCTTAGTAATGTGTCGGTTCAGACTGTCATGATGGCATTCAAACACTACCATGGGACTGGGCACGAACGGACCCTGTCTGCTCATACGAGTACGCACGGTCGTACCGTTCAGTATAGATAGATGTATAGATATGCATAGCTATATATTCATGGCGAGTGTGGGATGGGTTTTAGCGGAACAGTAGGTGGCGATTAGTTTGTATGCTACGAATTAGTGGAGTAGTTGATGGTGGCAGGCTGAGTGTGTGTATGATAAGCTTTAACGTAGCACATGCAAAGGATAGCTAAGGAATACAAAGGAATTCAAGTAGCAACATACCTTAGGTCATTTCAAGGCTGTCTTTGATGGTGGATAAAATCAGGCACTCATGTAACAAAGGAGTCGCAGAGGCGTAGATTTGAAACGAAATATTAATCAGGTTTGTTCTTAAACGTATCAACAGTACTGTGTTTTCAACCTCTCAGGTTGATTGATCATTCCATACACTAATGATCCTGTTGAAGAAAAAGTACTTTTCCTCATTCGAGATAAGACTTTTGCCCACGAGTTTGTATCTATTACTACGAGTGAAATCAGACGAATAGATTCACACATAACTTGTTGTATCGAGGTCATCGAAGCTATTGATGATGCTGAATACATACATGAGATAAAGTCTTAAACTGCTCTTTTCTAAGCTAGATAGATTCACGTCGTTTATTGAGCTCTCATAGGATTTGTTTCTTATTCCGGGAATCCTCCTGGTAGCTCGCTCTGTTCATGTGTTTTACAAGTTGAGGGGACAAAACTGAGCACAATATCCAAGCTAAGGACACGCCAATGACTTGTAAGGTGTGAAAATGAATTTCCTGAACTTGTATTTGGAAACCCTACCCACAAATCCAAGAATATTGTTCGCCTTTTCAACTGCTTGTGTGCACTGCATACTTGGCTTTAGGTCACGAGAGATTGTTACTTCCAAGTCTTTTTCCTAAGTCACCTTTTATAACTTAACTTGCATCTTCATTTTCACCACCCATATGTAGAAAATTGCACTAATCGACAGTGAATTTCGTTTGCCACCTGTAAGCCCAATCCATCGGCTTGTCTTTATCCGTTGGAAGATGCAGACGTTCAATTTCTGTTGTAGACTTCTCAGCTCAGTATCGCCAGCGAATTTCGATATCTTACAATGCAGCCCATCATCAATATCATTAACATATATGGGAAATAGAACCGGTCCTAAGACTGATCCCTGTGGAGCACCACTCGTTACATCTGTTCTGAGACTGGTCTATTAATCACTACTCTCTGTTTACGGTCACTCACCACTCTGCTAACACCGTAGTAAAACCTCATCTTTAACAAGTGGTTTGACTTTTGTAAGGAACTTCTAATGTGGAACTTTATCGAATGCTTTTTGAAAATCTTAAGTAGATGACATTTTGTGCTTTAATTTGTCAGACATGAAGGATTTCGTCGAAACTTTGCTGAAAATCGTTAATCAAGCTGTGGTCCACTAAATGGTTTACAGTCTTATCCTGAATGATGGTTTCCATGAATTTACCATCTGCAGATGTTAATTGGATGATAATTTCCGGGCAGTGATTCATTACCTTTTATGAATATCTTTGTTTCGTCAGGAAACTTCGTTCATTTGGGGTAGGCTGGGTTTCTTTAGTTCGTGTTGTGATTTCGCTTTATTTTCCTTGTTTTTAATTCATTATATCCCTCTGACTCTACGCTCATCCCATTATGTAGGGAATTATCCTTTCATAAGTTATCATACATTATCTCCTTTCCACAAATTCTTTCACTTCCCTAAGTTAGATTGGTGGTGCCATTAAAACACATATTTACTGATATGTAAAAATTGTTTGGTGAGGTAACAGCTGGAGATGAAAATAACTCGAAGCAACGAGGAGTTTTATCAGAAGAGTGAGGCACGTTTGCGAGATGGAAAAGAGGAGTATGAGTGATTCGAAGTGAAGTTAGGTCTACAAGCATCAGGGTGTGTGATGTCACAATGGGAGTACATCTTACTGCAGGGAACACTTGCTGGAGAAAACTATTTTAGCAGGTTGTAAAAATGCATTGCCAAAGTGAGCGATGTGTACTAATGGCTAAAGCGCCGGCAATATGTAGTTCCACCGCCAGTTAGTGTGACAGTCACTAAGTATGACATGCTAAAAGAACTTGGGTTCTCACTAAGCAAGTGTTCATGTCGTAATTCAAGGGTCGGACCAATGGTAGGGTATAAGATACAGGGCCACAAGTAAAGGTCGAAATTCTTTTCACCATCGTCATGCTCAGACCACTAAAGCACATTATGGGGAACTAGAATTTCGGAATGTTTTCTCACGAGAGGTCCACAAGTGCGATTTATCGTGTTTGTATTGTTTGATATATGGATCGTAACCAGAGGTATCGTGTATACTGGCTCATCCAGGAACAACCTTTGGTGTGGCTGTATTTACATTCATGATTCCTCATGAAAAAGAAAAATCTTATCATAAGATCCAGCTGTGCGTTCCCTTGAAACTTTATCGGTGTATTATGATAGGCAGGTACTAACATGGAGTCATTCCACTCGAGGCAAATACCTGCCAACGCCTGTGTAAGTTGGTGCGTCGGTGTGTGAAGTTACCCGTCTGGTTCACATTCTGAGGTCGTGCTCCGAGGCAGCCACGAGACACTTCTTCAGTCAAAGGCTTAAGTCTCCTCACGAGGCAGTCTCTCCACCATTCCATCTGCCGCTGTCACCTGTCGCGAATTCTGTTCTGCTGCAGCCGTATTGTCATCTACTCAGGGATCCCTGCGTGCTGTTTCTACCTAATCATACCTCACTGTGGTGCAGTCTGTGGTATTCATCACTGCTAAGGCGTCTGCTGCCTGCGACGCGGCTCTGCGCTCCGCTGTTAAGTACAATTTGGTGACATTGTCTCACTCCTTGTTACTTCATAGATTCACGGTAGGTTCTAGCATCCCTGAGCAGAGGTGGCAATCTCTACTCTACGGTTTAGGAACGCCTGTTGTCATTTTTTTGGTCTGGATGGATGTCCAGGGTTTTATTATGTTAACTATAGGAGATTTGTATAGATTTTGTGTACCTTAGTTACTGTGCAGATATTTCTGAAGGTCGCCCTTTGGTTGAAGAGTGTTAACGAATGATGTGGGTAAAGAACAGAACGATGTCTTTGCGAACTCCAAAATGTCCTCGTTAATTCAGAGGTGGTAACGCTGTATGCCTGATTGCTGTCCTTCCTAGTTTCGGAAAGTGTGGATAGTCAGCAGCGGTTTCTGGTCTCATGTGTTCCTTCTCTTTTTTTCCTGCTCGTATATGAGCTTGTGTGTCTTTGCCTCCGCCTCCGCCTCCGCTTGACAGTGCTATAGCTGCTACTACCTGTTATTGAGTGTCACTCTCTGACTCACTGTGGCTGTCAGTTTTTTGGCGCGTCTGTTCCGGCTCTTCTGCGTCTCTCTCTCTCTCTCTCTCTCTCTCTCTCTCTCTCTCTCTCTCTCTCTCTCTCTGTCTCTCTCTCTCTCTCTGAGCATTTGAACCTTTTCAGTGTCTGGCTGTGGCTGTTCGGTTATGCCTAGGAGTGTTTGTACCCTCCGGCCGCATATCTTTCCTTGCCTCTTTGTTTGTCTAGAATGTCATCGTGCCTCTGTGTGTGTCTTAACCTTATTTGTGTGTACCAGTGTTTAACTAATTTTTCTTTTTACACTTGTTAGATATGTCTGAGTCTATATACGTATCTCTGCCCATAAATGTCTTCTGTCGCTCAAAAGACAATCGGTAGCATAGAAGCATATTACTCAGTAAGTAATCTTTCTGGGAATTATCATAATCTCTTGTGAAATCTAAATTTGTCAGCATTAGGTCATGGAACAGTCCGTGTACCAAGAAAATGAGGAATGGCATAATGAGGAGGTGAAAACCACTAGAATTTGTCTCTCCCCAAAAAAGGGAAAGAAAGAAAAAAGTGAATGAATGTGCACGTCAGGCAGGTCAGAAGAAAGCGAGAGTGAACAAGGGGCAAGGTTATCGTACTGCACCCGTGTGGCAGGTGTGAAATGTTTGACTTTGGCCGACAAGTATAGGTGTATATCGACACCAAACCTTGATGGGTCAGTATGTATCTGTAGAGGATATAAATTCAAAGTTAGAGAGAATCAGGAAGGAAAAATATTAATGTTCATTTTACGGATAATATTTCTCCGAACCCTGTCTAAGTTATTTTATTTCTTGAAAGTTGCATTACTCAAATAACATTCTGAAACTGCAGTAGTGGCAGTAATTACGCGCAGCTGGTGTCATTCACACTGTCACCAGCTGTCGTGCCTCAACAGCTGCGTAAAAGCATGGCTTGGTGCAGCAGTCACACAAGGAGCTGACAGGACGCTTTCCCCTGGTCGACACACATCTGCTCGGCCGTCACCTATCATCATTAAGCTCCCAGCTCTGCTCTCACTCCCCCTAATTGGTGATATGGTACTTTATTTGGCGATGATGTATACGTATGGAGGACGTAGATAACTAGAAACGCACAGGGTGTGAGATATGAAAGTGTTTGTTGGAGTGTTTTTCCTTTAGGTGTGTATAAATCATGTCCTGGGAGATTCTTAAGATTCTTTTCTGTAGAGAGATTTGTAGGATGCATGTGTCCAGGTTAGGTGGCGCTTCTTGTGGAGTGGATTGCCTTGTATCTGGGATGGATAGGGTTTCTTTTTTCTAGGTTGTGGAGTTGCCTTGTCACCAGGGTAGGTCTCTACTGTAGGTGGAATGCATGTCTCTTGGGTGGGTGGGGTGAACTGTCTCTAAGGTGGGTGTGGCGCCTTTGCATTAAGGGTGAGTGGGTGCCTACCTTTAAGGATGGATGTGTGCTTTATCTTGGGTAAGTCATTGTCTTGCCACTGGCATGGATGGATATCGTAGCTCATCATGGATGAAGGAGATCTTAGCTACAGCGTGGGCCTGGTGGATATTGTTGCTCTGAAATGAGTAAGTGTTTTGTGTTTAAGATGAGTCGGTATCTTTTGTCAGAGTGTCCATATGTTTCTACGAGTTCCTGTGAAGAGATGTTGCCATTAAGCTGGGCTAGAGCATAGAGCTCATCGCTTACGCCAACAGCATCTGGTGTTCTCAGGCGGTCACCCATCCAAGAAATGACCAGACCCAACGGTACTTAACGTCTCTAATCGTATTTGAAGCGCTGTATCCGACGTGGTAAGGCTATGAGTATCTTTGCCCCAAGAACTCTTTGATTTCTCCCTGGATGGTGTCTTGTTAATGAAGTTAAATTCCTCATCCTTACACACGAGTTTGTCTCGATGGGAGGAACTGTGTTATCAGGTGTGCCGATTTCAGCGAAACGTTGGTCTTCTATCTTGGGGGAGGGATCTTGGTGTCTTTTACCTCTGAAGACGTTGGTATGTTGTCTAGGAGTGTGTTGACATCATCTTTGTGATTTCCAATTTGTACAAGTAAGGGAAGGAAACTTTGGTACGATCGTGGGACCACATTTAGTAAACTGTTTGAATTCTAGTCTTTTAAAACTTCTACTGTCTTCTCCTTTTTTAAGTATGTCTTCCCATAATTTGTACTATTTCTTATTTTCTTTTATTATCATGCTCTTTCCTAGACCCAACATACCCAGTTTTGGAGGTCGGCCCAGTTTATTGCTTCGTATAGGTTCAGAAACTTGTCCATTGTTATCATCTCTCTTCCGACAGCTTTTATTTCTTTACTTTTGGGATGGTCTGCTTTATGCGCCTCTGTAGCTTCTCTAGCAGCTCAGTGTGTCTTGTTGAGTGACCTGATCAGAGCCATATATTCTAGCTTGGGTCTAACACATGGATTAGGAATGTTTAGATCTTAATTCATAAGGAGTAAACAAAAATATGAAGTTAATATATTCATCAGCTAACGAAGCAAGAAGAGCAAGAACTAGCGATTCTGATGATCAAGGTTGGCAACAGCTTGTTCAGTACACAGATTGTTAATGGGTGTTCCTCCCTTCACCCTGAGGTGCTCTGGTCGTTCTGTGGACTAGTGTTTACCAGGTCACTAGACTGCCATGCACTACTTACGCTAGATGTCTGCAATGTCTTCAATTGCACAAGAAAATTGTCTTCAATGTATGTAGGAGCTTTTGAGAGTGTTCTTACTTTGATTTAGTTAACATTTTAGACTGATTTTATTGATTTACGACAAATTCTGGTACTATCGAAGTGTGTGCTGGTATCACCTGTTCACATTTTACTATGTGCCAACCTCACAGTATCATTGATCATAACATCTATCTTTATGTACGTGGTTCCGTGTAAAACCTCCCATGCTCTTATAGTAGACGGTACCCAACCACAACAATGGCGCTGCTCCTTCGAATATGGGAGTTACCTCCATAGCACTGACCCTTACTACTCCTTTGTTTATATGAAGTTTGATGTGTACAGAATTCTTACCTTTAAAGTGGGAGGTTCAGTCCTAACACTGCTCTGCTCACGGGTAGAGCAGGTTGCCCACTATGAAAGTGCCACATATCCGCTGTTTTATTTATGCGTCTTCTATTTATGATCATAATTCATAAGTCATAGTGTATGATTTAGGATTCATAGTTTATGATTTTGGATTCATAATTCATGATTTAGTATTCATGGTTTATGATTTAGGATTCATAGTTTATGATTTAGTATTCATGGTTTATGATTTAGGATTCATAGTTTATGATTTACGATTCATAGTTTCTATGAAAGAGTCCTGTTGCTACCCATAACCTCTTTCCAAACGATCCTGTAGCCCAAAGATGCGCTGGTTCTAGTAGCAGGGAAACGTGGATTTCTTTGGAGTGAGTGAGAAGTCTTTTTTTTCCCCACGAGACTGTACGTGCTCCCAGTGCTGCAGCCTCGCCAAAGTGACCTTTCACTCGCGGTACAGCCCCTCGGAGGAGGAGCCTGGTAACACCCATCTGTTATTATCTATACAATGCAGGGGAAGCTTTTGAGATACTAACCCCTTATTTTCCCGCTACAGAATGCGGCGTGACGAACATGAGACCCCAGCCAGAGGGGAGGATCGTGAATGGGACCAACTCCAAGTTCGGCGAGTGGCCGTGGCAGGTGTCAGTCAGGCGGACCAGCTTCTTTGGGTTCTCGTCGACCCACCGGTGTGGCGGGGCGCTCCTTAATGAACAGTGGGCAGCCACCGCTGGCCACTGTGTTGACGAGTGAGTACTTCTTTTATCACATCTTTTGTTCATTCTTTTGTGTCTTTTCATCTTGGTTGCTGTGTTGTTGTTTCGCATATTTTGACGTGCTTTTAATCAGGAATATCTCTACTTTTCATGAAATGGATTCTACATGCTTGTTAAATGATTGAACAAAGTGTTTTAATTTTGATATAAAGTGTCAGCTAATGAATCTTTAAATCATGCATCATTACTGTAAAAATTACCTGAACTTGGTGTTTTATGAGATGCCTAAAAGTATTATTGCCACAGACTAAACTCGTGTATTCTTAGTATTTTTACACTTGTATGATCTAGCAGTTATAAAACCTAAATACAACCTTGGATTACAAGTATAGTATCCCTTCGTTAGTCTGGAAAAACGAGAGAAAATATGTAAGGCATGCTCTAACTACCCATTTACTTTGTGACTGTATCATGTTTATTTACCTCTGCTCTGTGCACCTAGCTTGCTGACTTCACAAATCCGGATCCGTGTGGGGGAGTACGACTTCACATCCGTGTTGGAGCCACATCCATACGTGGAGCGGGCGGTGAAGCAGAAGGCGGTGCACCCCAAGTACAACTTCTTCACTTACGAGTACGACCTTGCACTGGTGCAGACGGAGAAGCCAATCGTCTTCATGCCTCACATCTCGCCCATCTGTCTCCCGGGCAACAACGACCTCCTCATTGGTGAAACTGCAACTGTTACTGGATGGGGCCGCCTCTCTGAGCATGGCCGCCTCCCGTCTGTCCTCCAGAAGGTGAGGAGCCTAATGTTAGGGCTGGGTGAAGGAAGGCTCTCCCTTCTCCATTTATTTTGATGTAATACCACAATTGTCTGTTTTGTTAGATTTTGTCCCTCTTGTTGATTGGTATCCTTTAGACATCCTCCCCCTTTAGTAACCATTTGTTCTGTTTCACTACAGCCTTTTCATTGTACTAGATCATCATTACTTCTTACAGTTGTCTCTACTTCCTTTTTTCTCTTCCAGTCACCTCAGTTTCTGCTGCATGTTTAGTTTCATTAAGCTTTTCACTTTTTATTCCTCTCTTCCCTTTTTTATTTCTTTATTTCTAAATCATATTCATGGTTGCCTTTCTTTTCATATCCTGTCTTCTCATTTTGATTGCTGCCTCTTTGAGTTGCTGCCTTGATATTTTCATGTTGTTACGTTTCTGATGATGATAATGTTCTTCCTGCCGCTATAGGCTGGTCTGGTTTAATCTGTTATCATCCCTTCTATATCCCCTTCTATCCTCTTGTTCAAAGTAGTCCACTTCTCTTTCCTCTTCCTCTCTCCTTCCCTCGTACTCACGAGATTGCTTCTTCCTTCCTTTCACTCATGAAAGCGCCTCTCACTTAAGAAAGCCACGTTTTTCTTCTCTCATGAAATTTACATGATCATTACCATTCCCTTTATCATGCCTGCTTTTGTCTTCATGTGTTTCCTGTCATCCATGACTTGACTCTCTTTCAGTACCTACTTCTTGCCTCTATTTCTGACGCTTTGTTTGTGTTCTTGCAGGCGTCTGTGCCCATTGTAAGCAACAGCAAGTGTAAAGATATGTTCCTGCAAGGCGGGCGCCGAGAGCACATCCCTGACATCTTCCTCTGCGCCGGCTATGAGAAGGGTGGCACTGACTCTTGTCAGGTGAGTGGTCTTGTCTTGCTGAGGGTGTGGAGATGTTGCAAGGTGTTGTTCTGGGTACCAGCGTCTGAGTTATGGCCCGAAGAGGTGTGGTGACTGTCGACTTAAGACCAAGCTGTAGCCACGGTAAGGTACAAACAGCCACTTAATTCGAGCTGTGGCTTGGTGAGGTGTGGTGAATGATCGCCTATGGCCAGTTAAATGTGACGATCAGTATCCCAGGATGAACTTCGGGAACATAAGGTGTGGTGATTGGTCAATCAAGTCTAAGGTGCAGCTAGGTGGGATGTGTTGACCGGCCTGGGGTATGTTAAGATGAAGTTGGTGCTTTGCCAAGCAAAGCTGTGTTACAGCGAGGTGAAGATGGTAATCAGCTACTTTATACTGACTTGTGAGCAGGTGAAGTTAGCAAGTGGCCACTTGGGCTGGGCTGCAGGCAGGTGAGGTTGGTGAATTACTACCCATGGCTGAGCTAGGGCCAGGTGAGGTCAGGTGTCAAGCCCTCTAAGCTTCATCCTTGTGAGGTCTGATAACTGTCCTTTTAGCCTGAGTTTATAGCTAGGTGAGGTGTGATCTCTGGCCACCTGGTATGGAGTAGAAGCCAGGATGCTTTGTAATTTTGAACGGGTAGGACCTGAGGGAAGTTGCAGTGAGTGAAAGGTCTTACTTGGACTGTGAGGGGAACTCATATCTGTGAGGGCAAAGGTCCCTTTGTCACAAAAGTTTTATTGGTTGACGCTGAACTAATGAATGGTCTATCATACTTACCAAAGAAAATGGTTGTTTTAATGGGAAATACAGTAATTTAATCTATTTTAAAGTTTAGAAACTTGTTCAGTGTAAGATGTTGGGCCTTTATGAACTCCTCAGATATTATTTGTACAAAAAAGAAATAGTTGGTAAAACTTGTAGACGAGTAGGAACATGTGGAAAATGACGCTTATAAACTTAAGAAGATGAATCTTGTTCATCTGCTGTCTGTCCCTTTTTGAAGCCACCCCATACACATAATTCATACTGACTTTAAAATATGCTTCAGTAATGTGGTTCTAGCTGTCGAATAGAGTGTATATGACTTCTGCATTTTTCGCCGTGAATTCTACTTACGTCTGGATTATGTAGTTTGATTTGTCGATTTCCTTACTCGTAGTTTCTTGTGGAACAAGTATATCGGTGCTTAAGATAAGATGACGACACTTGATCCCTCCTCGCAGCAGGTTCCCAAGTTATGGCTGGTGTTTGTCAGGAGGGAACACTCTAATTTTGCTTTTTATCTTCGTATTGTGGTCTACCATGCACGCTGTGCATTGCATTATGCGCTCATGATGTGACTGATGTGACTGTGTGACAGTCCAGGGCCTGGACTTGATACTGCAATAAGATTTCACTGAATGTTTTGAAAATAAATTTCATATCTGGTGGTTTAATGAATATCTCAAATCTGCGATTTATGGTTTTGTCTCCTTGAAGCAGACAGCAGGTTCTGCCAGCCTTATCCATCGGTGTACCGCGTGTGTGGCGGGGTGGCGACGGGAATGGGTAGGGGCAGCGAGTGTGGATATGTGCATGTGTATGTATGTATATATATGTCTGTGTATTTATATATATGCATATGCCTGTGTAGGTATATATATGCATATGCCTGTGTATGTATATATATGTATACGCCGAAACGTACAGGCATATATGTTTATTTGTGTTTGTGTGTGTGCGTGTGTAAAAAAGGATGGGCCATTTTTCATCTGTTTCCTGGCACTACTTCACTGATGTGGGAAACAGTGATCGAGTATAAAAAAATACTTATAAAAGGAAAAAAAAATTAGTATCATTCCATCAACATGTAAGGCAGGAAAAACGAATATCAAGGCATGTGAGAGTAACACTGATCTTTCTTAGCTCTGATAATTTTGAAGCAGTAGCCCCTCTGAGGTTATTACAAATTTACTTTTGTACTGTTTAGCACTCATTCTGCAAGGATAAAAACATCTTCAGGGTAAATAACCTTAATTATTTAAGAGAGGAAAAAATGATGAGCAGATGTTAGAGGGTTATTGTTCCTAGGACCTTAGCCACTTCCAGCCACAATTCACTTTTGTCCCTAGTTCTATCTCATGTCAATTCCATTCTTGGTTACCAAAAGCACTCCACTTCCTCCATGTCATTCCCATTCAAACTTACACACAAACTTTCGTACCTCATCCCCCTGCTTCGCCTCATCACCTTATTTTTGTTCATATTTACTCTAAAATATCTCCCTATATACAACCTCTCCTAAACTCTCTTACCAGCTTCTGAACTCCATGAAGAAAGATACAGGAATGGAGAGGCAGGGAAGGTGTGGAGAATACAAAAAGAGGGTATTATCTTACCCCAGCCAGCAGACTCAGAAGTTCTGGCAGGGCCTCTCGTACAAATCCTGCATGCTTCTCTTCCA
>JAUTXX010269058.1:0-14182 GCA_032273605.1 Panulirus laevicauda | reverse complement strand
CCACTCCAAAAACATAAATACAAAATCAGCACATAAACTATATACCCTAAAAATACTAAACTGTGCCAGATTTGAACAAAAGAATACATAAGCATCTTCCACAAATAATTCATCCTGTCCACCTTAGGGTATGTCTCAACTGCCTGGTCATCCACCCTCTCAAAATCAACTATAACAACGCTATAAAACACACAAAATAGAGCACTCTGAACAATCACAGAATGCCTGTCTGCCACAAACACTCATTACCTGCATAATGAAAAAAGATCCTCTCTACAATCCCACCTCAACATGCTTGGCACTCAATTCTTTTCAACAGCATTAGACTCCTCACATCTACACCACTTCATAACTAAACATCAACCTCAAACAGAAATGATTAAAAAGCTTAACCTTGCCTGTGAGGCATGGTTAGGGTAAATAAGAGGAGACTTCTTTTTTTATTATTCAATGCATAGTCCACATCTTTCAAAATTCCTGAGAGAAGTTTTGTCCAACATTTATGTTAAATACTGACCTTTGACATTTTACATTTTGTTGCCATACTGTAGACCAGGGCTATTCAACTGGCAGTCTGTGGGCCAAATCCAGGCCTTGAGTGGTTTTTCACTGGCCCTTTGACAGACTCAGTAAAATTAAAATGAATTAATGAAATTTGTTTATTTATTTAAGTACTTACAAACTTTCACACATATATTTATTGCGACCAACTGTATAAATTAGCTGAATGAAACATTTGATCAATTGTAATTTTTTGTTTCTTTCTCTGTATGTGTATTGAGGAAAAAAATGGGGATTATATAAATGTATGGCCCTTTCATCAATGTGAGTTTCATAATCCAGCCCTACTCCTAAAGCAGTTGAATAGCCCTGCTGTAGACAATTATATTCCTTTACTAAGGGATAGTATCCCTAAATATATAAGAATGTTGCTTATCGTAAACACTTCAACCATACACCTTAATACCACTATAAATATTCATCTACAATCTATAACCAAACAATCTGCTGTGCTAACACAAAAAATTATGTATATATTGTAAAGGTGTAAAAAATAACGAAAACTGAATTCATATGAAAAACATATTCGTTTATATGTGCATCTAGGACTGCTGCCTTGCTGCCAATACCAATACTCTGTAACAGCATAGCAGATCTCTGAACAAGGCTCTCAGACCAGTTATATAATTTTGTATTTCGGGGGAAGCATTCTATTCACTGTCAAGCAATTTTTCTCTCATAACCTTTGAAACTTCTCTCAGCAAAGCCAGGGAGAGCTATGTTTTAAGCCAGCTGGAGTGAGCAATCTAAGTGTTTTCATTCACTCAGCCTTACATTTTCCCTGAGATTCAAAGCCATCTTCACTTTTGCTTTGAAGCAAATGTAAAAATAAGGTAAAACATAGAGAGATCATAATATGGTCCTTTATATTTACCAATCCCTCTTAAAAATACAATCATTTCCTCGCCACAAATATTCTGGAAATAGATTTATAACGTTATTTAGAGTCATAATTTAAAAAAGATTTTCCTCATCACTTTTCCTCTTATCAAATGTTATGATAAACCGATTTTTATCTACTGAATACTTTACATTGATACATATAATTCCTCTCAAAGTTTTAGAAATTCAAATCCCCACAAGTACATTAACTTAGATACTGGACCTATTATCCACAACTAAATTATTTTACTAACATACTTGAAGACATACTTTCCATGTTTTCATGGCAGTGCCTACTTGTTAAATCATATGACACGAATTCTTAGAAAAATGGTTATTGTTGCTCACCTCTACAGAGAGATTTCCATTTTCAGGCAGATACTTCATAAAGTTTTACAGAAACATACACATGGTGTTACTAAACTTCACAATATAGCAAATATATTTGCTAATAATATTATATCCGTAAAACCTTTGGAGATAACTTGCCAAACCCGACCTGAGCAAATCTAACTTAGTCACATACCAAAACTATAACAACACCGTTACACAGATCTCACTTAAACTGGCATTGGTTGGACCTTAGCATCCACATTACTGTCACTATCATTTAACAAATAAATAAGCTACAGGAAAGATATGAACTCTTTGCCATGTCCCCTTTTCCTGGGATGCGCTCTCTTAAAGGTTACCTGGCAAGAATTCGCGGCCGGGGATCCTTCAATGATGTCATAAATAATTGGTGGAAGTTCAGAGCCTGCTCCGCCGAGAATGGAAAACCCAAAACCACAAGTTTCACTTCGCTTTAACTTTACATATTTCATCGAGTCGGCCATCTTTCCATGGCCTCTGATCTTCGTCTGCTACCACAGTTTCTGTTGGCAATTTCCTGAATAATTATTTGATTTATCAATATGTAAGGATGATTCGTGTTGCAGTAAATAAACTAAGTGTTTCAAATGTTATAATATCGCGAACTCTCTGACATTGTAATTATTCCAGTCAAATTAAAAGGTACTTTGACATTACAATGGTACCAACATTCCCGAGTAATTCAGATGTAAACAAACAATGAAACTTTACCCAAATTGTGGCACCTACAAATTATTATTTATACTGAAATTTAATATTATTCTCATATGAATAAAGCGATTTATAAGTCTTGTACACAAAATATCACCCAAAGTAACGTAACACTCATAACTTCATATAATAATGACATTCCCAGCTCTGAAGTTCGCCGGGTCATAATTGTCAAAAAGATAATTTTGTGACAACTTTAAATGATTTAGCTCTAGAATTTATATTTTCATCAAAATGTCACTTTTGCAGGAATAGGATACTATAATCAATGTTTCATGCACACATTTGAAAAGCTTTGGCACGTTTTACGTATGACCTCATCGCATCTTTTCAGAAAACGAATATTGGTATGAAATTTCCTTAGCAAAGTAACCCCCTTTATAAGTATTACCCACATTTAAGACATATACACATCTCATTTCCAGTAACAATCTCGTCAAAGAACCTTTCGCTTCAAAGAGTTTATTATTTTCCTGCTACTAATTGAAGCTGCAGTAGGTCCACAAAAGGAGTCTTGTGGTTATATAATCAATGTTTTATATACTTTATCATTATTACCATATATAACCTTAGAGGCCCTTGTTTGGGGACTTGCAACAACTTCGAGGCTGCAATACAAATAGAAGCAGGAAATGGATACCTTTGGAACAAGAAGGTCTTCGTCGAGACCCTACTCTCCTTTGTCAGCTGACAAGGATACAGTCTCGCCTAAGGTGAATTTTCACCAGAGGTAAAACCAAAAGCAGACAGAATTTGGGAAGTGGCTGCCTGTAGTGACCTCAAAACAGCCTTCATGGCCAACATCTTGAGGTTTGTCCACCTCATTTTCTTCTGGGGAGCTTAACTTATACTTCAGTACACGAAATGTACCGAAATTTTATGGAAAAAGCAATTTTCAGAACTTTCAGACTCTGAATGACTGTCTGAAATGGAAGTTAGAAGCTTATTAATAGACTGATTGATTTATTAATGATTAAAGAGTACTGTCATGTTTAACATTAGCTTTACGCATCATATTGTCTTATTCTGGTAGACACTTGACTGAAAGACGAAGTGGAATATATAACATTCCTGGATTTCTATACAGAATAGTATTTGGCAGCACATATGATGTATTAACCGTATGTCTATAAAGATAGATTATCTTACGATGATTTTTTATTTAGGTTTCTGCCCATATTGTAAGATGAAGCGTCTTTGCCACAAATAATTCATTTCTTAGTTTTACGTTAATTACTATCCTGCAATATGAATGATTTTCACGTGTTTTAAGAAATCGTAAGAAAAGTCGAATGAATATTGAGGTAGCCAATCCGGAAGTCTCCTTGAAACTGTTACTACGAATTAAGTTTCTTTAATTGCACTCATAAACTATAGTGATTTCTGTAAATTAGATGTATAATTTGTGGCTGAGACTAAGATGAAAAAACTATAGATTTTCATTCACACTGAAGCGGTACAGTCTAATGATATTCTCTTGCTAGAAATAACAATTGAAATTTACACTTGTGGTTGATAGTCTTTATTAACTCTTCAAAATAACATTTTTGAATTATTGCAGTATTTCATTGATGGAAGCTCCGCAAAAATTCCTTAATCATGCACATAGTATAGTAACCTTCATGGAAAGCATCGTACTTTGGCACAAAAACTGTTGATACTTTCTGAATTGCTTCAAAGATGTTCATGAATACTGTATACCTCATCAAAGATCATCTTGAAAAAAATTATTAAAGTGGCTTTATTAGTTTCTTGCTACATGGACTTCACTTATTGCCTCATCTCATTATCATCTTAAACTTCGTACACCCGGCAGCAGAGATGAACAATGTTTACGTCGTGTGGGTCAAGGTAGAGCCCAGCTCAGCTGACTGTGTTGATGCTAGTGCTATCTCTAGTGATCTCGCTTACAGTGCCCAAATCTCCCTACTTTTTATCATCGTATGTAGCACCTTCATCTATTGCAGAATGCTGAAGGAGTATCGGATATGCATGCCGATGACAGTTGAGGAGGTAATAGAGCTCATTTTAGTGAAAATCTAACAGTTTGTCATTCATTATAGTTTAATAGTTTTGATCAATAGGAGTCTTACTCCTGGGTCGTCTAACACGTCTTTAAGTAATCTTTTATACAATAGATTATATAATTCTCAAGGACGTGAACTCTTTTAAGTTTGTCGTCAAAGATCCAGCAGAAATTACCGAAACATTCCCCTTAGAATAATGCCTATGCGGTTGCCGTATGGATGTGCAGGTTGAAATTAAGGAAACTGTTGGAGGTAAATAAGTTTAAGGGCACTACAGAA
Organism: Panulirus laevicauda; assembly: GCA_032273605.1. NCBI lineage: Eukaryota > Metazoa > Arthropoda > Malacostraca > Decapoda > Palinuridae > Panulirus > Panulirus laevicauda. The sequence continues at coordinate 9,350 of JAUTXX010269058.1, read as the reverse complement.
GTTACTCATGGAAGTGGCATAAAAGCATGTCAGGTGAGTCCTGGCAGTAGAAAGGTGATTTAGAGAGGCACCGAAATTAGTATAAAGCTAGGTGAAACACATGTAGTAGTTAACCCTTGAAAGCCTTGCTTAATGAAAATTAACCATAATATTCAATGTCTTAATATACAAGTTATCAGCAAGATTTCCTTTTGTAGTCACATGGCTTGAGGTCCAGAACATTGACATGGTTACAAGTAATTGCTTGCTATTTAGTGTGTTCATTGCTTGCTTGAATTACTGTGTTAAGTGTTCATTTGTAAACCTACTTTAACATTCATGTATTTTTCTCATAACGTAAGGTAAATCCCATTTGCTGTAGAAAGTTTCCTCTGTTCTTGTCACCGATTAGCCTCTTTTGTGATCATTTTGATAGCTTCCCTCCTTAGGGAAAGTCAAGAAAAAAGTGCTTTCATAAAGTGAAAGAAGTAAACTAAATGATTACCTCCACATATAATGTGCAATGAAAATAACTATTTTGCCATTCCTTCTTTCAGAGCTTTGTAGTTGCATACTTAATTCATGGCTTGTGACAACAACTGTTGAATGGGAAAGTACAGGCTGTTGTGGTTTCCTTAGAGACGTTAAGTTATAGAGCTGGGAGATTAGGGAACTGAAAAAATTTGTTTTGTAAGTCTTTGTTTTAATGTAAAAAAGATTGAGATTTGTCTTGGCTGTCAGATTTGGAAGAAATCATCTGCATGATGCATGTACATACAATTGACTTGAGTGGTAAAAAGTGTTTCAAGACACATATGGAGTTCAGACCAGTCTTGTGTTTATTATTACACCATCACACATGAGTACTGCAGGTAACCTCTTGAGTTCATCTTCTATGAACTTTAGTGTTAAAGTTAGAGATAATGTAACTGATGACTGCAATTTCAGTTTAAAGAACATTAAGATGTGGTGTATAGTTATTTGTCATTATGGTACCAACTTTAATGCATATGCATCCTCACCATAGGAGTGTAATTAAAGAATTTTGTTGCTATAGGAGAAGTACTGTATCATTTATAAGAATATGTTCAGTGAAGGTAGCTTTGCTCAGTGGGTGTGTTAGATATGGACTTTGGATATGTGGAATTTGCTATTACCAGTAAACCTTTACAATATTCCATGATTTTTCAGTATCACATAGGGCAGCTTTACATGATTGCCCGACACAGCTCAGAACAGAGTGATGGAGGAGAGGGTGTGGAGGTAATAGAAAATAAGGCATACACAGACCCAGTTTATGGTCTTGGACAGTTCACTGAAAAGCGGATTCATTTATCAGGGTGAGTAAATCAGTACCTTTCTTGGTTTGTGTGTATACACACAAGTTTCCCATTATTTGATGTCACACTAGAAAATGCTGCCTTTATGGATTCCATAAGGTAGAGTCAAGTTCACATAAAACTGATATGCTGTTTGGCTGCTGATGTGATACTCAAGTATTGAGATTGAATTGAGCATAAATTTCAACTAAATTGTTCATTAATTTTCCTTTGATATATTCTTAACAACTGGTGCAATTCACAGTTTTCCTTTTCATTGCAAAATACAACCTAAGTCCACACCTGTTGAAAATAATTTGTACATCATGTACAGTATGCCAACCCTCTCCTTACTTGGAAATGTCCCCAGGATCCCATAAGGTGCTGCTTCCATGTGGTGGCAAACTTAAACACATGCATAAACAGTCACCTGATCAGATGACTGGTGCCTCCTCGACATCATGCATGAACAGTGACTTAGCTGACTGCTGCTGCCTGTATTCATTCATCTCTCTTTTCTGTTTTTACTTTATTTTCAGTATTATTAGTTAATCTATGAATGTTATAATGTTAAGATTACCTGTGTATGTTTATTAGGTATGATGATACATAGATGAAAATATGTAATGATAGCATGCACAATGCTTTCTATGATTGCTCAAGAGTTGATAACATGAGGCTGCTTAGCATCCCTTTAGATCTGACATTAATTTTTTGCAACCTTGATTTTGTTCATCATAGTTAGTATAATATGTGCATCATGGCCTTGATGTGTGAGCACAGTACTCTGTTCAAGTACAAATCAGTCCCTTGTATAAATGAAGCAACAGTTAAGAAGTGAAATTTTGACATCTGAATAGAACCCTCAGTTTCTTAGAGGCAGATTTGGATATATCTGTATTGTGGGGTTTCTAAGATTGAGTGGATGAAAAGGCAGTACCAAGTATGTTCATTGAATCAAAAGGTGGAATTACAGAACTGCCAAAGGCAAAAGGAAAGTTGTGAGGAATTTTTTTATATAGAGTTGGATAGAATCTGGGTCTTGAAGGCATTAACTTAACCAGGTTTCATCTACTCCTCTTACTAGATATCTTGTCAAAGTCTTGAGTCTATTGAGGAAATTATGTCTAGACAAAATGCAGATTGAGTAAGAGGAGTAAAATTGAAGGATGTGGAAGAATGCAGTGTTGACTCATCAGTATATGAGTGCATTTGATTATTTGTGGAAGAAAGGAAATCTTTGGTAAAGAGAAGTTTAGGAGACTGGGCAGAATCTTGAGGGACACCGCTGTTAATGGAGAACAGGGGAGAGTCTGATCCATTAAGAATTATGGAGTTAGATTTGCCAGAGAGGAAGTTAGATATAGGGGAGCAAAGTGGAGGAGGGAAGCCAAAAGAGAGGTGCTTAGAAATGAGACCTAAACGCCACACCTTGTTAAAAGCTCTAGATATATTAAGTGCAACTACATAAGATTCCCCAAAATTACAATGGTAACTCTTGCTTTGGATGGGATGAACCTACACATGCTTCCAAGAAGGAAAAGTTCTGGTTTTTAAACAAATGGAACAGAAGATCAAGCACAAGTGCAAATTCAAAAGCACACTCTCAGTACACAGGGATTCCTTCAGGACCATAAGCCTTGATTATGTCCAGAGTAGGAAGCCTTTTTCAGACAGTTTAAAAAGAGATTACAGGAAGGGGCATAGGATTAGTAAGAGGAGCATCAGGGGGTGAAGGAACGTTGGACTCATCCAAGATGGAGTTGGAGGAGAAACAGGAACCAAAGAAGGTTGCTTTGTGTAAAGGAGAGACAGCTATAGTACCATCAGAATGGAAAAGTGAAGGAAAGATAGAGTGATAGAAGCTGTTAATAATGTCTGTATCTAAAGACCTATTAGGGGATGATGAGGAGGGGTTATTACACTTCCTTTGAATAATGGAACACTTTGCCTTATGGGTAACGTACATGCATTATGGGCAGTGATGTATGCTGAATGAGAGTTAGAGGAAGGAGAGTTTTTCCTAGCCCAAAATGCCTGACCCCTTGCCTGACGGTCTCAGAACGGTAATGGTTGAACCATCAATTAAAAGAAAAGGTTGTCTTGGAGGAAGAGGGTATAAATGCTTCATTCCCACAACAATAACTTCTGCCATGCATTTGGCGGAGACAGAAGCATCACCATATAAGACAGTAATTTACCTAAGAAAGGTCAGAAAAGAATTTGTAAGTTTTTCCACTCATCTTTGTTGAGGTGCCAATATTTACGTTTAGAAACGACTGCTGGAGGGGAGATGCCATTAAGATATATTTACGAAAGTGTGGTTAGATGAACCAGTTGGGGGGAGATTGTGCAGTTACAGCACAAAGGAATAGCGGTGAACATTGAACATCGAATCTAGAATGTTAGGAGAGTGGTCACAGTGGTCAGGAATATGGGTGGGATGGGAGATGATTTGTTTTAGATCATTGAGAATGGAGAACATGAGAGCTTCAGTTCCCCCTCCATCTGTATGGGAGGGATTCAACCATTCCCTGTGGTAAACATTGAATTCCCCGTGGTAAAGCATCTGGGCTTGCAGGTGAGAGGATGCAACAGTTTCACGGAAAGAATTTAGGTAGTCAAACAAAGATATGGATTCATAGAATTGGGAAAGCAGTAAAGAAAACAAAGGAAAAGTGAAGTAGTTGGGAGACAAACCTTGAGCCAGACCACATCAAAGTTTGAGGACTAGGTCCTGCATGCAACACGTGTATTGATGTTGGAATGAGCACAGACACCACCTATGAACTAGAATCATGAGTTGAGATTATAGTTGGACATGGAAAAGGGATTTGTAAGAACATCATTAGACAGCAGGTCTAGAGAGAAGAAAGATTTTAGGAGAGGTACTTGATGGTGTTCAACTGAAGAGAAAAACAGGCAGGTATATCAGAGAGGAAAAGATTGTGGAAGGGGCCAGTATTACTACTGTTTGTGCTCTTCTCTCAAATGGAGTCCTGGAGATTCTTAGCACCCAGTTGTGCTATGAACTATGGGCCATAGGTTTGTTGTTTGTGATTTGTGTGTATGTGCATAATATGTGTTTTGGTCCTATAATATCTACATATTGCAGTTCATACTTCCATTATTCTTGTATTATTAAGATTCTTGATACCTTTTGACTTTACATTTTTCTTATGATAAGTTATATGTTTTGCAGAAAACTGCCCGCCTGGATTCGTTCATATATTCCACGATTTATATACCTGACAGAGAAGGCTTGGAACTACTATCCATACACAGAAACAGGTAAGGAGGCCTAAAATATTGTAAAAGATATGTATTTTTAGTCTAAGATAGATGAATTTGATTAGATTGATGCATCAGATGTGAATGAATGATGAATATATATTAAGCACTCACTTCCTTTTATTGAGATCAGTACTTCCTGCTGTGTTGATTCATGAACTTTTAGGAAATTTCAGCATGTTAGTGCATTTCCAAAACCATTATAGTTTCAGAGATTTACTTAAGATATTACTGAACAGATGTGTCAGAAGGTTTTGTTGGTGTAATTCATAAATTTGGGATGGACCCACTTTACTTCCATCCCCAAGTAAAATGCATTGTATTGTAGTGATGAAATTAGGTTGGGATGTGTTAAATGGGCTAGTCTAAGATAAATTGATTGATGTTTAGAGACATAAAAGGCATATGAGAATAGTGGTGTAGTGTTTAATGTTACTGACTTGCGCATATGCATGAGCTGTTTGGGAAACCCACATAGGTTTGAATAAAAAGGTGTTTTGGAAAGAGTTTGATAATGTGCAAAAGACAAGAGAATGAATAGGAACTTTGGTGAATTGGGCAAAAGGGGAAGTATAAAAGGTAGTGATGGATTGAGGAGGAGATGGAGTAATTGTTCTGAAGGACTGTTGAATGTGTTTGATGATAGAGTGGCAGATGTAGAGTGTTTGGGATAGGATGATATATGAAGTGGCCATGGAGTGTTGTTTGATGAAGAGAGAAGAGGTGGTGAAGACATACGTATGATGAAATGTGGCAAGACAGCTGAGGTGGGTGGTATTGCAAATATCTTTAAACAAAACTTCTACTTAGATCTGAATCATCTCCCTTGTATAGCACTGGATGTACCATCTTTGATACTAGATAATCCAGAGCAGAGGCCAAAGTTTCTTGCTCCTTCATTTGAGTATTCCATGGAAGGCTCATTGGGCTCAATCCTGAGGTAAGGAGTATTGGCTATGAAATATGAAAAGGGAAAAACTTTTGTATTTTTGAATTTTTGTATTTTCCCCATCCCTTCCATCTCTAGTATCATTTTGCAACTCATTACCTTAAACCCTAACCATAAGAAGTCTGAGATACCACCTCTAGTGGTTAGTGAGTAATGAAGGTTGGGAGCTAGCAGGTTCCCCCCTCACTATAAGGCCAGGACATCATAAACCTAGGTGGGTTGCTGTAAAGTAACACTGTTTCTGTGGACAAGCTTTAGGTAGCTTCATGATTTTATGATTGTCAAGAGAGTGAATCATGGTAGATATATCTTACTTGTAGGAGTAAAAGGTGTTTTGACCCCCATGAGAAACTGTTTCCTCTCTGATTTTATATGGATCAGCCCATAGAAGGAAAAACATTTTCTTACTGCAAAATAAATTGTTTTTACCCTTGGAATATTAATGAAAGTTATCTCATTTTACTCTACAGGATTTGTATTTTGCCTAGTTTTTATTTTCAAGAAGATTACAAGTATTTTGTCTTATACTAATTCTTTTATTTTCTTTTGCATGTGACATGCTGTGGTGTAACAGAATATACTGTGAGTATGATATAATGTATTCAGTTTCTCTGAAAATTAGTGCATGGTAATTTGAATAGAATTGGCTTCCACAGAACTTGTTCTTTCAATGCAGAATGCTATAATATTGTATTAGATGTTAAAGATTAAGGGTTGTTTAATTAAGAGTGATGAAATAAGAGGTTTGGCTCACAAACTACTGGAAAACTGCAAATGTCAATACTCTTTCATATACTTTGCTTGCTGTAATAAGGAGACTTATTCCTCAATGATTTTTGTGCTCGCTTTTTCTTCCCTTCCCTTTGTAGTATTAATTTTTGTTATTCATTTTGTAACCCCAAAGACCCCTTATCTAGAAGTTCCTGCAGCTTCAAGGCTGCACCATAATCAGTAACAGGGAAAAGACTTTTTTGGAAGAAAATTAAAGAAAAGCTTACTCCAAACAACATTATGCCTTCCAGTATACATATAAATGTTAAAACATGTTGCTTATGATATCCCAGAGACCCCCCTCTGACTGATCTCATCAAATTAGAGATTCCTTTAAAAAAGTCAAGGTAGATACTACCTTGTGTAAAAGCCAAGCTACAGTAGTAGATTTAACAACTTGATCCACTTGGAAATATCCTTGCTGGTATACATCTAAAGGGTCTGGATGAACAAACTGATGATCTAAGTAATTTTCCATGAGATGAAGAATTCTCTGAGTTCTGATTGGACAAAAAGAATGAAGTTTCTATGGAGAGTTTTATCTGATTTTCCAAAATTAGGAACCATTTCTAAATCTAACCATAGGCTTAAATTATGTAATAGTCGTAGGTTGAAGACCCACATAGTTTTAAACATCTGATAGCTGAGAAATTGAACATTGGCAGACATTTAGTACAGCGGAGAAGCTGCCTCACTTTTATGAAGATCAATATACTGTGTACTTTAAAAGTTACATCATCAGCATACAATGGAGATGCAGAAAATATATTTTTAAAAAGTTATACTGTCAGCTTACATGACAAATGCAGAAAAGTGATATTGTGACTTTTTTTATTTTCAAGACAAAAATGAGCTGAGATGGAACTCTGCCACTGCACCAACCCTTTATGTCTGCTCTGTTTTGAGCCTGATGTGTCATGAACTTTGCTGTCTTGAGTAAACGTGGGGTTACTACAATTTGTAGTAGCTTTGGGGATTTTGACAACTCTCAGAGTGATGTGCTTGTATGTTTTTTCTCTCGTGTTTAACAGTTAATGTTAGTCATTTAGGCTGGTCATTGCTACTGAAGTGAAGATTTTCGGTTTGATATCTGATGCATTTTAATAGACTTGAAGAACACATAGGCAAGTGCCCCTTCAATTTATTGAGGTCAAGGCTTGGGACAAACATCAGCTCAAGACTGATATGCTTTGGTTTAACTAGATGTTGTTGAATTGTTGCGTTTAACATACTTTTTAGTTTTGTACAGACCAGTTTGCTTTTGGACAAAGGGGAGGTTGTGGCTTAACCTTGAGAAATCATAGATGTAATTGTTTTCTCAATTGGAGATATGAGCTTTTACATTACAAGAAATTTTTTCTGTTACAGTGTTCATTTATTCCACGGTTTGCCATCAAAATCCGCACCCGTTATGAGAACAATAATGGATCTTCAGAAAATGTAAGTCTTTTTTACTTTTTATTATGTGATGGAGGCAAGCAAGTATGAATATGTACATGTGTATATATGTATTATCTGTGTATGTGTATGTATATGTATGCATATGTTGATATATTTATGTATATGTGCATGTATGGGTGTTCATGTATATTTTTTTTTTCAAACTATTCGCCATTTCCCGCATTAGTGAGGTAGCGTTAAGAACAGAGGACTGGGCCTTTGAGGGAATATCCTCGCCTGGCCCCCTTCTCTGTTCCTTCTTTTGGAAAATTAAAAAGAAACGAGAGGGGAGGATTTCCAGCCCCCGCTCCCTCCCATTTTAGTCGCCCTCTACGACACAGGGAATATGTAGGAAGTATTCTTTCTCCCCTATCCCCAGGAAAAGTAATATGGTGACTATATGTGTTTTGGGGTGTGTGCTCTCAAAACCCGCAACTGTCTGAGCCAGGGATGAGGTAGTGTGGAGGTGGTGGCCCCTTACACATGGTCATTATACATAATCCTTAATACTGTTCTACTTGCATTATCAGCAGAAGTTTCAAGGGCTGTGTCTTAACCGATTTAAAGGGGAAAAAAAAGATATCCCATTCTAACTTATGTAGCCACTCATCAATGTATATATAGTCTGTCCCCAGCCTTTTAATTTTTGCTTTGTAGAATACAGCTGCCAAGTTTTTTCATAATCACAGATAGCAACACGTCACTGTATCACGTACACCTAACCACATGGAGATGTCTTTCCGAAATTCATTCATTTTTCGACCTGGACCATAATTCTTAAGCTAGCACCCTTTTTATACAATCCATATGCATGATCTTAACAGATGCATTGAAATGCTTCTTGCTTTTTTCACTGCTTCCTTCCTATTGATCTTAGCATCCTTTTCTTCACTCATTGTTGATGAATTATCCATAACTATAGCATAATATGGCGAAAACACTGCAAACTACAGCATAGGTGATGAATGTGAAAACTTGGCTGGTAACATGAATGTAACTCGGTGCGTTCCCATCAGGCACACGGTTGCTAACACCTAATACAAGATGGGCTAATGACTCGAACTATCATATCTTGATATATACCTTTGGGTGGCATGCCATGTGCTAAACAAATGCATACTTCATCCATTTTTTCCTGTAATATATTAAAAAACATACATTTTGCCACTTATCAAGCAGGGTATAATGAGTGTAGTGAAGCTTCTCAAATACATTTTAGCTGGAGAAAGAACTTTACCACTTTAGGGTTTCCTCTTTCTTATATTTATTTGTTCTACATTGTTCTTTCCAGATTTACTATTACATTAGAAGTGCTTTGTTATAGTCTTACAGTGTGGTCTTGGTGTACTTGAACAACTGTCACTAAATTTTGGTCATAACAGTACACACTCAAATCTTATTTTAGCTTTGATTTGGCGGTGACAGATTTTTCAAGTTAAAACCACCATACACCATGTTCTGTTCTACTATGTATTTCAGCCGGCTTGACCCATCGTTTTTCGCTCATATCTCCGAAATAACCAATCACATCAGCATGATATATTAGCACGGCCTAATTCACACCCTGCCCTAATTCTTGACGTTATAGTGCATTCACAGGT